>JAYKNF010000034.1:0-283758 GCA_036172665.1 Prosopocoilus inquinatus | reverse complement strand
AACTTTGTATCTCACATCAAAGTTACTGGAGTCCATCGAAACGCCAAATAACATGATAGATGAGTAAGGATCGATTAGATACATCACAGGAACAACGCTAATGCGTGTTGTTTCGTTTAAAACTATTTCCAGCTTCTGCTGCGTCCGAGAACTTCGTATCTCACATCAGAGTTACTGGAGTCCATCGAAACGTCAAATAACATAGTAGCTATGATAGATGAGTAAGGATCGATTAGATACATCACAGGAACAACGCTAATACGTGTTGCTTCGTTTAAAACTATTTCCAGCTTCTGCTGCGTCCGAAAACGTCGTATCTCACATCAGAGTTACTGGAGTCCATCGAAACGTCAAATAACATGATAGATAAGTAAGGATCGATTAGATACAGCACAGGAACAACGCTAATACCTGTTGTTTCGTTCAAAACTATTTCCAGCTTCTGCTGCGTCCGAGAACTTTGTATCTCACATCAGAGTTACTGGAGTCCGTCCAAACGTCAAATAACATGATAGATGAGTAAGGATCGATTAGATACATCACAGGAACAACGCTAATACGTGTTGTTTCGTTCAAAACTATTTCCAGCTTCTGCTGCGTCCGAGAACTTTGTTTCTCAAATCAGAGTTACTTGAGTCCGTCCAAACGTCAAATAACATGATAGATGAGAAAGGATCGATTAGATACATCACAGGAACAACGCTAATATGTGTTGTTTCGTTTAAAACTATTTCCAGCTGCTGCTGCGTCCGAAAATTTCGTATCTCACATTAGAGTTACTGGAGTCCATCGAAACGTCAAATAACATAGTAGCTATGATAGATGAGTAAGGATCGATTAGATACATCACAGGAACAACGCTAATACGTGTTGTTTCGTTCAAAACTATTTCCAGATTCTGCTGCGTCCAAAAACTTTGTATCTCACATCAGAGTTACTGGAGTCCATCGAAACGTCAACTAACATAATAGATAAGTAAGGATCGATTAGATACATCACAGGAACAACGCTAATGCGTGTTGTTTCGTTTAAAACTATTTCTACCTTCAGCTGCGTCCGAGAACTACGTATCTCACATCAAAGTTACTGGAGTCCATCGAAACGCCAAATAACATGATGGATGAGTAAGGATCGATTAGATACATCACAGGAACAACGCTAATGCGTGTTGTTTCGTTTAAAACTATTTCCAGCTTCTGCTGCGTCCGAGAACTTCGTATCTCACATCAGAGTTACTGGAGTCCATCCAAACGTCAAATAACATGATAGATGAGAAAGGTTCAATTAGATACATCACAGGAACAACGCTAATACGTGTTGTTTCGTTTAAAACTATTTCCAGCTTCTGCTGCGTCCGAAAACGTCGTATCTCACATCAGAGTTACTGGAGTCCATCGAAACGTCAAATAACATGATAGATAAGTAAGGATCGATTAGATACAGCACAGGAACAACGCTAATACCTGTTGTTTCGTTCAAAACTATTTCCAGCTTCTGCTGCGTCCGAGAACTTTGTATCTCACATCAGAGTTACTGGAGTCCATCCAAACGTAAAATAGCATGATAGATGAGTAAGGATCGATTAGATACATCACAGGAACATCGCTAATGCGTGTTGTTTCGTTTAAAACTATTTCCAGCTTCTGCTGCGTCCGAAAATGTCGTATCTCACATCAGAGTTACTGGAGTCCATCGAAACGTCAAATAACATGAAGGATAAGTAAGGATCGATTAGATACATCACAGGAACAACGCTAATGCGTGTTGTTTCCTTTAAAACTATTTCCAGCTTCTGCTGCGTCCGAGAACTTCGTATCTCACATCAGGGTTACTGGAGTCCATCCAAACGTCAAATAACATGATATATAAGTAAGGATCGATTAGATACATCACAGGAACAACGCTAAGGCGTGTTGTTTCGTTCAAAACTATTTCCAGCTTCTGCTGCGTCCGAAAACTTTGTATCTCACATCAGAGTTACTGGAGTCCATCGAAACGCCAAATAACATGATAGATGAGTAAGGATCGATTAGATACATCACAGGAACAACGCTAATGCGTGTTGTTTCGTTTAAAACTATTTCCAGCTTCTGCTGCGTCCGAGAACTTCGTATCTCACATCAGAGTTACTTCAGTCCTTCCAAACGTCAAATAACATGATATATAAGTAAGGATCGATTAGATACATCACAGGAACAACGCTAATGCGTGTTGTTTCGTTTAAAACTATTTCTAGCTTCAGCTGCGTCCGAGAACTTCGTAACTCACATCAAAGTTACTGGAGTCCATCGAAACGCCAAATAACATGATAGATGAGTAAGGATCGATTAGATACATCACAGGAACAACGCTAATACGTGTTGTTTCGTTTAAAACTATTTCTAGCTTCTGCTGCGTCCGAGAACTTTGTATCTCACATCAGAGTTACTGGAGTCCGTCCAAACGTCAAATAACATGATAGATGAGTAAGGATCGATTAGATACATCACAGGAACAACGCTAATACGTGTTGTTTCGTTCAAAACTATTTCCAGCTTCTGCTGCGTCCGAGAACTTTGTATCTCACATCAGGGTTACTGGAGTCCATCCAAACATCAAATAACATGATATATAAGTAAGGATCGATTAGATACATCACAGGAACAACGCTAAGGCGTGTTGTTTCGTTCAAAACTATTTCCAGCTCCTGCTGCGTCCAAAAACTTTGTATCTCACATCAGACTTACTGGAGTCCGTCCAAACGTCAAATAACATGATAGATGAGTAAGGATCTATTAGATACATCACAGGAACAACGCTAATACGTGTTGTTTCGTTCAAAACTATTTCCAGCTTCTGCTGCGTCCGAGAACTTTGTTTCTCACATCAGAGTTACTGGAGTCCGTCCTAACGTCAAATAACATGATAGATGAGTAAGGATCGATTAGATACATCACAGGAACAACGCTAATATGTGTTGTTTCGTTTAAAACTATTTCCAGCTGCTGCTGCGTCCGAAAATTTCGTATCTCACATTAGAGTTACTGGAGTCCATCGAAACGTCAAATAACATAGTAGCTAAGTAAGGATCGATTAGATACATCACAGGAACAACGCTAATACGTGTTGTTTCGTTCAAAACTATTTCCAGCTTCTGCTGCGTCCAAAAACTTTGTATCTCACATCAGAGTTACTGGAGTTCATCCAAACGTAAAATAACATGATAGATGAGTAAGGATCGATTAGATACATCACAGGAACATCGCTAATGCGTGTTGTTTCGTTTAAAACTATTTCCAGCTTCTGCTGCGTCCGAAAACGTCGTATCTCACATCAGAGTTACTAGAGTCCATCGAAACCTCAAATAACATGATAGATAAGTAAGGATCGATTAGATACAGCACAGGAACAACGCTAATACGTGTTGTTTCGTTTAAAACTATTTCCAGCTCGTGCTGCGTCCAAAAACTTTGTATCTCACATCAGACTTACTGGAGTCCATCCAAACGTCAAATAACATGTTAGATAAGTAAGGATCGTTTAGATACGTCACAGGAACAACGCTAATACGTGTTGTTTCGTTCAAAACTATTTCCAGTTTCTGCTGCGTCCGAGAACTTTGTATCTCACATCAGAGTTACTGGAGTCCGTCCAAACGTCAAATAACATGATAGATGAGTAAGGATCGATTAGATACATCACAGGAACAACGCTAATACGTGTTGTTTCGTTTAAAACTATTTCTATCTTCAGCTGCGTCCGAGAACTTCGTATCTCACATCAAAGTTACTGGAGTCCATCGAAACGTCAAATAACATGATAGATGAGTAGGGATCGATTAGATACATCACAGGAACAACGCTAATGCGTGTTGTTTCGTTTAAAACTATTTCCAGCTTCAGCTGCGTCCGAGAACTTCGTATCTCACATCAAAGTTACTGGAGTCCATCGAAACGCCAAATAACATGATAGATGAGTAAGGATCGATTAGCTACATCACAGGAACAACGCTAATGCGTGTTGTTTCGTTTAAAACTATTTCCAGCTTCTGCTGCGTCCGAGAACTTCGTATCTCACATCAGAGTTACTGGAGTCCATCCAAACGTCAAATAACATGATAGATGAGTAAGGATCGATTAGATACATCACAGGAACAACGCTAATACGTGTTGTTTCGTTCAAAACTATTTCCAGCTTCTGCTGCGTCCGAAAACTTTGTATCTCACATCAGAGTTACTGGAGTCCATCCAAACGTCAAATAACATGATAGATGAGTAAGGATCGATTAGATACATCACAGGAACAACGCTAATACGTGTTGTTTCGTTCAAAACTATTTCCAGCTTCTGCTGCGTCCGAAAACTTTGTATCTCACATCAGAGTTACTGGAGTCCATCCAAACGTCAAATAACATGATAGATGAGTAAGGATCGATTAGATACATCACAGGAACAACGCTAATACGTGTTGTTTCGTTTAAAACTATTTCTATCTTCAGCTGCGTCCGAGAACTTCGTATCTCACATCAAAGTTACTGGAGTCCATCGAAACGTCAAATAACATGATAGATAAGTAAGGATCGATTAGATACAGCACAGGAACAACGCTAATACGTGTTGTTTCGTTCAAAACTATTTCCAGCTTCTGCTGCGTCCGAAAACTTTGTATCTCACATCAGAGTTACTGGAGTCCATCCAAACGTCAAATAACATGATAGATGAGTAAGGATCGATTAGATACATCACAGGAACAACGCTAATACGTGTTGTTTCGTTTAAAACTATTTCTATCTTCAGCTGCGTCCGAGAACTTCGTATCTCACATCAAAGTTACTGGAGTCCATCGAAACGTCAAATAACATGATAGATGAGTAGGGATCGATTAGATACATCACAGGAACAACGCTAATGCGTGTTGTTTCGTTTAAAACTATTTCCAGCTTCAGCTGCGTCCGAGAACTTCGTATCTCACATCAAAGTTACTGGAGTCCATCGAAACGCCAAATAACATGATAGATGAGTAAGGATCGATTAGATACATCACAGGAACAACGCTAATGCGTGTTGTTTCGTTTAAAACTATTTCCAGCTTCTGCTGCGTCCGAGAACTTCGTATCTCACATCAGAGTTACTGGAGTCCATCCAAACGTCAAATAACATGATAGATGAGTAAGGATCGATTAGAAACATCACAGGAACAACGCTAATACGTGTTGTTTCGTTTAAAACTATTTCCAGCTTCTGCTGCGTCCGAAGACGTCGCATCTCACATCAGAGTTACTGGAGTCCATCGAAACGTCAAATAACATGATAGATAAGTGAGGATCGATTAGATACAGCACAGGAACAACGCTAATACGTGTTGTTGCGTTTAAAACTATTTCCAGCTCCTGCTGCGTCCAAAAACTTTTTATCTCACATCAGACTTACTGGAGTCCGTCCAAACGTCAAATAACATGATAGATGAGTAAGGATCGATTAGATACATCACAGGAACAACGCTAATATGTGTTGTTTCGTTTAAAACTATTTCCAGCTGCTGCTGCGTCCGAAAATTTCGTATCTCACATTAGAGATACTGGAGTCCATCGAAACGTCAAATAACATAGTAGCTCAGTAAGGATCGATTAGATACATCACAGGAACAACGCTAATACGTGTTGTTTCGTTCAAAACTATTTCCAGCTTCTGCTGCGTCCAAAAACTTTGTATCTCACATCAGAGTTACTGGAGTCCATCCAAACGTAAAATAACATGATAGATGAGTAAGGATCGATTAGATACATCACAGGAACATCGCTATTGCGTGTTGTTTCGTTTAAAACTATTTCCAGCTTCTGCTGCGTCCGAAAACTTTGTATCTCACATCAGAGTTACTGGAGTCCATCGAAACGTCAAATAACATGATAGATAAGTAAGGATCGATTAGATACATCACAGGAACAACGCTAATGCGTGTTGTTTCGTTTAAAACTATTTCTAGCTTCAGCTGCGTCCGAGAACTTCGTATCTCACATCAAAGTTACTGGAGTCCATCGAAACGCCAAATAACATGATAGATGAGTAAGGATCGATTAGATACATCACATCAACAACGCTAATGCGTGTTGTTTCGTTTAAAACTATTTCCAGCTTCAGCTGCGTCCGAGAACTTCGTATCTCACATCAAAGTTACTGGAGTCCATCGAAACGCCAAATAACATGATAGATGAGTAAGGATCGATTAGATACATCACAGGAACATCGCTATTGCTTGTTGTTTCGTTTAAAACTATTTCCAGCTTCTGCTGCGTCCGAAAACTTTGTATCTCACATCAGAGTTACTGGAGTCCATCGAAACGTCAAATAACATGATAGATGAGTAAGGATCGATTAGATACATCACAGGAACATCGCTATTGCTTGTTGTTTCGTTTAAAACTATTTCCAGCTTCTGCTGCGTCCGAAAACTTTGTATCTCACATCAGAGTTACTGGAGTCCATCGAAACGTCAAATAACATGATAGATAAGTAAGGATCGATTAGATACATCACAGGAACATCGCTAATGCGTGTTGTTTCGTTTAAAACTATTTCCAGCTTCTGCTGCGTCCGAAAACGTCGTATCTCACATCAGAGTTACTGGAGTCCATCGAAACGTCAAATAACATGATAGATAAGTAAGGATCGATTAGATACAGCACAGGAACAACGCTAATACGTGTTGTTTCGTTTAAAACTATTTCCAGCTCCTGCTGCGTCCAAAAACTTTGTATCTCACATCAGACTTACTGGAGTCCATCCAAACGTCAAATAACATGTTAGATAAGTAAGGATCGTTTAGATACATTACAGGAACAACGCGAATACCTGTTGTTTCGTTCAAAACTATTTCCAGCTTCTGCTGCGTCCGAAAGTTTCGTATCTCACATTAGAGTTACTGGAGTCCATCGAAACGTCAAATAACATAGTAGCTAAGTAAGGATCGATTAGATACATCACAGGAACAACGCTAATACGTGTTGTTTCGTTCAAAACTATTTCCAGCTTCTGCTGCGTCCAAAAACTTTGTATCTCACATCAGAGTTACTGGAGTCCGTCCAAACGTCAAATAACATGATAGATGAGTAAGGATCGATTAGATACATCACAGGAACATCGCTAATGCGTGTTGTTTCGTTTAAAACTATTTCCAGCTTCTGCTGCGTCCGAAAATGTCGTATCTCACATCAGAGTTACTGGAGTCCATCGAAACGTCAAGTAACATGATAGATGAGTAAGGATCGATTAGATACATCACAGGAACAACGCTAATGCGTGTTGTTTCGTTTAAAACTATTTCCAGCTTCTGCTGCGTCCGAAAACTTTGTATCTCACATCAGAGTTACTTGAGTCCATCGAAACGTCAAATAACATGATAGATAAGTAAGGATCGATTAGATACATCACAGGAACAACGCTAATGCGTGTTGTTTCCTTTAAAACTATTTCCAGCTTCTGCTGCGTCCGAGAACTTCGTATCTCACATCAGGGTTACTGGAGTCCATCCAAACGTCAAATAACATGATATATAAGTAAGGATCGATTAGATACATCACAGGAACAACGCTAAGGCGTGTTGTTTCGTTCAAAACTATTTCCAGCTTCTGCTGCGTCCGAAAACTTTGTATCTCACATCAGAGTTACTGGAGTCCATCGAAACGCCAAATAACATGATAGATGAGTAAGGATCGATTAGATACATCACAGGAACAACGCTAATACGTGTTGTTTCGTTTAAAACTATTTCCAGCTTCTGCTGCGTCCGAAAACTTTGTATCTCACATCAGAGTTACTTGAGTCCATCGAAACGTCAAATAACATGATATATAAGTAAGGATCGATTAGATACATCACAGGAACAACGCTAATGCGTGTTGTTTCGTTTAAAACTATTTCTAGCTTCAGCTGCGTCCGAGAACTTCGTAACTCACATCAAAGTTACTGGAGTCCATCGAAACGCCAAATAACATGATAGATGAGTAAGGATCGATTAGATACATCACAGGAACAACGCTAATACGTGTTGTTTCGTTTAAAACTATTTCCAGCTTCTGCTGCGTCCGAGAACTTTGTATCTCACATCAGAGTTACTGGAGTCCGTCCAAACGTCAAATAACATGATAGATGAGTAAGGATCGATTAGATACATCACAGGAACAACGCTAATATGTGTTGTTTCGTTTAAAACTATTTCCAGCTGCTGCTGCGTCCGAGAATTTCGTATCTAACATTAGAGTTACTGGAGTCCATCCAAACGTCAAATAACATGATATATAAGTAAGGATCGATTAGATACATCACAGGAACAACGCTAAGGCGTGTTGTTTCGTTGAAAACTATTTCCAGCTCCTGCTGCGTCCAAAAACTTTGTATCTCACATCAGACTTACTGGAGTCCATCCAAACGTCAAATAACATGTTAGATAAGTAAGGATCGTTTAGATACATCACAGGAACAACGCTAATACCTGTTGTTTCGTTCAAAACTATTTCCAGCTTCTGCTGCGTCCGAGAACTTTGTATCTCACATCAGAGTTACTGGAGTCCGTCCAAACGTCAAATAACATGATAGATGAGTAAGGATCTATTAGATACATCACAGGAACAACGCTAATACGTGTTGTTTCGTTCAAAACTATTTCCAGCTTCTGCTGCGTCCGAGAACTTTGTTTCTCACATCAGAGTTACTGGAGTCCGTCCAAACGTCAAATAACATGATAGATGAGTAAGGATCGACTAGATACATCACAGGAACAACGCTAATATGTGTTGTTTCGTTTAAAACTATTTCCAGCTGCTGCTGCGTCCGAAAATTTCGTATCTCACATTAGAGTAACTGGAGTCCATCGAAACGTCAAATAACATAGTAGCTATGATAGATGAGTAAGGATCGATTAGATACATCACAGGAACAACGCTAATACGTGTTGTTTCGTTCAAAACTATTTCCAGCTTCTGCTGCGTCCGAGAACTTTGTTTCTCACATCAGAGTTACTGGAGTCCGTCCAAACGTCAAATAACATGATAGATGAGTAAGGATCGATTAGATACATCACAGGAACAACGCTAATATGTGTTGTTTCGTTTAAAACTATTTCCAGCTGCTGCTGCGTCCGAAAATTTCGTATCTCACATTAGAGTTACTGGAGTCCATCGAAACGTCAAATAACATAGTAGCTAAGTAAGGATCGATTAGATACATCACAGGAACAACGCTAATACGTGTTGTTTCGTTTAAAACTATTTCCAGCTTCTGCTGCGTCCGAAAACGTCGTATCTCACATCAGAGTTACTGGAGTCCATCGAAACGTCAAATAACATGATAGATAAGTAAGGATCGATTAGGTACAGCACAGGAACAACGCTAATACCTGTTGTTTCGTTCAAAACTATTTCCAGCTTCTGCTGCGTCCGAGAAGTTTGTATCTCACATCATAGTTACTGGAGTCCGTCCAAACGTCAAATAACATGATAGATGAGTAAGGATCGATTAGATACATCACAGGAACAACGCTAATACGTGTTGTTTCGTTCAAAACTATTTCCAGCTTCTGCTGCGTCCGAGAACTTTGTTTCTCACATCAGAGTTACTGGAGTCCGTCCAAACGTCAAATAACATGATAGATGAGAAAGGATCGATTAGATACATCACAGGAACAACGCTAATATGTGTTGTTTCGTTTAAAACTATTTCCAGCTGCTGCTGCGTCCGAAAATTTCGTATCTCACATTAGAGTTACTGGAGTCCATCGAAACGTCAAATAACATAGTAGCTATGATAGATGAGTAAGGATCGATTAGATACATCACAGGAACAACGCTAATACGTGTTGTTTCGTTCAAAACTATTTCCAGATTCTGCTGCGTCCGAGAACTTTGTTTCTCACATCAGAGTTACTGGAGTCCGTCCAAACGTCAAATAACATGATAGATGAGTAAGGATCGATTAGATACATCACAGGAACAACGCTAATATGTGTTGTTTCTTTTAAAACTATTTCCAGCTGCTGCTGCGTCCGAAAATTTTGTATCTCACATTAGAGTTACTGGAGTCCATCGAAACGTCAAATAACATAGTAGCTAAGTAAGGATCGATTAGATACATCACAGGAACAACGCTAATACGTGTTGTTTCGTTCAAAACTATTTCCAGCTTCTGCTGCGTCCAAAAACTTTGTATCTCACATCAGAGTTACTGGAGTCCATCCAAACGTAAAATAACATGATAGATGAGTAAGGATCGATTAGATACATCACAGGAACATCGCTAATGCGTGTTGTTTCGTTTAAAACTATTTCCAGCTTCTGCTGCGTTAGAAAATGTCGTATCTCACATCAGAGTTACTGGAGTCCATCGAAACGTCAAGTAACATGATAGATGAGTAAGGATCGATTAGATACATCAGAGGAACAACGCTAATGCGTGTTGTTTCGTTTAAAACTATTTCCAGCTTCTGCTGCGTCCGAAAACTTTGTATCTCACATCAGAGTTACTGGAGTCCATCGAAACGTCAAATAACATGATAGATAAGTAAGGATCGATTAGATACATCACAGGAACAACGCTAATGCGTGTTGTTTCCTTTAAAACTATTTCCAGCTTCTGCTGCGTCCGAGAACTTCGTATCTCACATCAGGGTTACTGGAGTCCATCCAAACGTCAAATAACATGATATATAAGTAAGGATCGATTAGATACATCACAGGAACAACGCTAAGGCGTGTTGTTTCGTTCAAAACTATTTCCAGCTTCTGCTGCGTCCGAAAACTTTGTATCTCACATCAGAGTTACTGGAGTCCATCGAAACGCCAAATAACATGATAGATGAGTAAGGATCGATTAGATACATCACAGGAACAACGCTAATGCGTGTTGTTTCGTTTAAAACTATTTCCAGCTTCTGCTGCGTCCGAGAACTTCGTATCTCACATCAGGGTTACTTCAGTCCTTCCAAACGTCAAATAACATGATATATAAGTAAGGATCGATTAGATACATCACAGGAACAACGCTAATGCGTGTTGCTTCGTTTAAAACTATTTCTAGCTTCAGCTGCGTCCGAGAACTTCGTAACTCACATCAAAGTTATTGGAGTCCATCGAAACGCCAAATAACATGATAGATGAGTAAGGATCGATTAGATACATCACAGGAACAACGCTAATACGTGTTGTTTCGTTTAAAAATATTTCCAGCTTCTGCTGCGTCCGAGAACTTTGTATCTCACATCAGAGTTACTGGAGTCCGTCCAAACGTCAAATAACATGATAGATGAGTAAGGATCGATTAGATACATCACAGGAACAACGCTAATATGTGTTGCTTCGTTTAAAACTATTTCCAGCTGCTGCTGCGTCCGAGAATTTCGTATCTAACATTAGAGTTACTGGAGTCCATCCAAACGTCAAATAACATGATATATAAGTAAGGATCGATTAGATACATCACAGGAACAACGCTAAGGCGTGTTGTTTCGTTCAAAACTATTTCCAGCTCCTGCTGCGTCCAAAAACTTTGTATCTCACATCAGACTTACTGGAGTCCATCCAAACGTCAAATAACATGTTAGATAAGTAAGGATCGTTTAGATACATCACAGGAACAACGCTAATACCTGTTGTTTCGTTCAAAACTATTTCCAGCTTCTGCTGCGTCCGAGAACTTTGTATCTCACATCAGAGTTACTGGAGTCCGTCCAAACGTCAAATAACATGATAGATGAGTAAGGATCTATTAGATACATCACAGGAACAACGCTAATACGTGCTGTTTCGTTCAAAACTATTTCCAGCTTGTGCTGCGTCCGAGAACTTTGTATCTCACATCAGAGTTACTGGAGTCCGTCCAAACGTCAAATAACATGATAGATGAGTAAGGATCTATTAGATACATCACAGGAACAACGCTAATACGTGTTGTTTCGTTCAAAACTATTTCCAGCTTGTGCTGCGTCCGAGAACTTTGTTTCTCACATCAGAGTTACTGGAGTCCGTCCAAACGTCAAATAACATGATAGATGAGTAAGGATCGACTAGATACATCACAGGAACAACGCTAATATGTGTTGTTTCGTTTAAAACTATTTCCAGCTGCTGCTGCGTCCGAAAATTTCGTATCTCACATTAGAGTAACTGGAGTCCATCGAAACGTCAAATAACATAGTAGCTATGATAGATGAGTAAGGATCGATTAGATACATCACAGGAACAACGCTAATACGTGTTGTTTCGTTCAAAACTATTTCCAGCTTCTGCTGCGTCCGAGAACTTTGTTTCTCACATCAGAGTTACTGGAGTCCGTCCAAACGTCAAATAACATGATAGATGAGTAAGGATCGATTAGATACATCACAGGAACAACGCTAATATGTGTTGTTTCGTTTAAAACTATTTCCAGCTGCTGCTGCGTCCGAAAATTTCGTATCTCACATAAGAGTTACTGGAGTCCATCGAAACGTCAAATAACATAGTAGCTAAGTAAGGATCGATTAGATACATCACAGGAACAACGCTAATACGTGTTGTTTCGTTCAAAACTATTTCCAGTTTCTGCTGCGTCCGAGAACTTTGTATCTCACATCAGAGTTACTGGAGTCCGTCCAAACGTCAAGTAACATGATAGATGAGTAAGGATCGATTAGATACATCACAGGAACATCGCTAATGCGTGTTGTTTTGTTTAAAACTATTTCCAGCTTCTGCTGCGTCCGAAAATGTCGTATCTCACATCAGAGTTACTGGAGTCCATCGAAACGTCAAATAACATGATAGATAAGTAAGGATCGATTAGATACAGCACAGGAACAACGCTAATACGTGTTGTTTCGTTCAAAACTATTTCCAGCTTCTGCTGCGTCCGAAAACTTTGTATCTCACATCAGAGTTACTGGAGTCCATCCAAACGTCAAATAACATGATAGATGAGTAAGGATCGATTAGATACATCACAGGAACAACGCTAATACGTGTTGTTTCGTTTAAAACTATTTCTAGCTTCAGCTGCGTCCGAGAACTTCGTATCTCACATCAAAGTTACTGGAGTCCATCGAAACGTCAAATAACATGATAGATAAGTAAGGATCGATTAGATACAGCACGAGGAACAACGCTAATACGTGTTGTTTCGTTTAAAACTATTTCCAGCTCCTGCTGCGTCCAAAAACTTTGTATCTCACATCAGACTTACTGGAGTCCATCCAAACGTCAAATAACATGTTAGATAAGTAAGGATCGTTTAGATACATCACAGGAACAACGCTAATACCTGTTGTTTCGTTCAAAACTATTTCCAGCTTCTGCTGCGTCCGAGAACTTTGTATCTCACATCAGAGTTACTGGAGTCCGTCCAAACGTCAAATAACATGATAGATGAGTAAGGATCGATTAGATACATCACAGGAACAACGCTAATACGTGTTGTTTCGTTCAAAATTATTTCCAGCTTCTGCTGCGTACGAGAACTTTGTTTCTCACATCAGAGTTACTGGAGTCCGTCCAAACGTCAAATAACATGATAGATGAGTAAGGATCGATTAGATACATCACAGGAACAACGCTAATATGTGTTGTTTCGTTTAAAACTATTTCCAGCTGCTGCTGCGTCCGAAAATTTCGTATCTCACATTAGAGTTACTGGAGTCCATCGAAACGTCAAATAACATAGTAGCTATGATAGATGAGTAAGGATCGATTAGATACATCACAGGAACAACGCTAATACGTGTTGTTTCGTTCAAAACTATTTCCAGCTTCTGCTGCGTCCGAGAACTTTGTTTCTCACATCAGAGTTACTGGAGTCCGTCCAAACGTCAAATAACATGATAGATGAGTAAGGATCGATTAGATACATCACAGGAACAACGCTAATACGTGTTGTTTCGTTCAAAACTATTTCCAGCTTCTGCTGCGTCCAAAAACTTTGTATCTCACATCAGAGTTACTGGAGTCCATCCGAACGTAAAATAACATGATAGATGAGTAAGGATCGATTAGATACATCAGAGGAACATCGCTAATGCGTGTTGTTTCGTTTAAAACTATTTCCAGCTTCTGCTGCGTCCGAAAACGTCGTATCTCATATCAGAGTTACTGGAGTCCATCGAAACGCCAAATAACATGATAGATAAGTAAGGATCGATTAGATACAGCACAGGAACAACGCTAATACGTGTTGTTTCGTTTAAAACTATTTCCAGCTCCTGCTGCGTCCAAAAACTTTGTATCTCACATCAGACTTACTGGAGTCCATCCAAACGTCAAATAACATGTTAGATAATTAAGGATCGTTTAGATACATCACAGGAACAACGCTAATACGTGTTGTCTCGTTCAAAACTATTTCCAGCTTCTGCTGCGCCTGAGAACTTTGTATCTCACATCAGAGTTACTGGAGTCCATCCAAACGTAAAATAACATGATAGATGAGTAAGGATCGATTAGATACATCACAGGAACATCGCTATTTCGTGTTGTTTCGTTTAAAACTATTTCCAGCTTCTGCTGCGTCCGAAAACGTCGTATCTCACATCAGAGTTACTGGAGTCCGTCCAAACGTCAAATAACATGACAGATAAGTAAGTATCGATTAGATACATCACAGGAACAACGCTAATATGTGTTGTTTCGTTTAAAACTATTTCCAGCTGCTGCTGCGTCCGAAAATTTCGTATCTCACATTAGAGATACTGGAGTCCATCGAAACGTCAAATAACATAGTAGCTAAGTAAGGATCGATTAGATACATCACAGGAACAACGCTAATACGTGTTGTTTCGTTCAAAACTATTTCCAGCTCCTGCTGCGTCCAAAAACTTTGTATCTCACATCAGACTTACTGGAGTCCATCCAAACGTCAAATAACATGTTAGATAAGTAAGGATCGTTTAGATACATCACAGGAACAACCCTAATACCTGTTGTTTCGTTCAAAACTATTTCCAGCTTCTGCTGCATCCGAGAACTTTGTATCTCACATCAGAGTTACTGGAGTCCGTCCAAACGTCAAATAACATGATAGATGAGTAAGGATCGATTAGATACATCACAGGAACAACGCTAATACGTGTTGTTTCGTTCAAAATTATTTCCAGCTTCTGCCGCGTACGAGAACTTTGTTTCTCACATCAGAGTTACTGGAGTCCGTCCAAACGTCAAATAACATGATAGATGAGTAAGGATCGATTAGATATATCACAGGAACAACGCTAATACGTGTTGTTTCGTTCGAAACTATTTCCAGCTTCTGCTGCGTCCAAAAACTTTGTATCTCACATCAGAGTTACTGGAGTCCATCCGAACGTAAAATAACATGACAAATGAGTAAGGATCGATTAGATACATCAGAGGAACATCGCTAATGCGTGTTGTTTCGTTTAAAACTATTTCCAGCTTCTGCTGCGTCCGAAAACGTCGTATTTCACATCAGAGTTACTGGAGTCCATCGAAACGCCAAATAACATGATAGATAAGTAAGGATCGATTAGATACAGCACAGGAACAACGCTAATACGTGTTGTTTCGTTTAAAACTATTTCCAGCTCCTGCTGCGTCCAAAAACTTTGTATCTCACATCAGACTTACTGGAGTCCATCCAAACGTCAAATAACATGTTAGATAATTAAGGATCGTTTAGATACATCACAGGAACAACGCTAATACGTGTTGTCTCGTTCAAAACTATTTCCAGCTTCTGCTGCGCCCGAGAACTTTGTATCTCACATCAGAGTTACTGGAGTCCATCCAAACGTAAAATAACATGATAGATGAGTAAGGATCGATTAGATACATCACAGGAACATCGCTATTGCGTGTTGTTTCGTTTAAAACTATTTCCAGCTTCTGCTGCGTCCGAAAACGTCGTATCTCAAATCAGAGTTACTGGAGTCCGTCCAAACGTCAAATAACATGACAGATAAGTAAGTATCGATTAGATACATCACAGGAACAACGCTAATATGTGTTGTTTCGTTTAAAACTATTTCCAGCTGCTGCTGCGTCCGAAAATTTCGTATCTCACATTAGAGATACTGGAGTCCATCGAAACGTCAAATAACATAGTAGCTAAGTAAGGATCGATTAGATACATCACAGGAACAACGCTAATACGTGTTGTTTCGTTCAAAACTATTTCCAGCTTCTGCTGCGTCCAAAAACTTTGTATCTCACATCAGAGTTACTGGAGTCCATCCAAACGTAAAATAACATGATAGATGAGTAAGGATCGATTAGATACATCACAGGAACATCGCTATTGCGTGTTGTTTCGTTTAAAACTATTTCCAGCTTCTGCTGCGTCCGAAAACGTCGTATCTCACATCAGAGTTACTGGAGTCCGTCCAAACGTCAAATAACATGACAGATAAGTAAGTATCGATTAGATACATCACAGGAACAACGCTAATGCGTGTTGTTTAATTTAAAACTGTTTCCAGCTTCTGCTGCGTCCGAAAATTTCGTATCTCACATTAGAGTTACTACAGTCCATCGAAACGTCAAATAACATAGTAGCTAAGTAAGGATCGATTAGATGCATCACAGGAACAACGCTAATACGTGTTGTTTCGTTCAAAACTACCTCCAGCTTCTGCTGCGTCCAAAAACTTTGTATCTCACATCAGAGTTACTGGAGTCCATTCAAACGTAAAATAACATGATAGATGAGTAAGGATCGATTAGATACATCACAGGAACAACGCTAATGCGTGTTGTTTCGTTCAAAACTACCTCCAGCTTCTGCTGCGTCCGGAAATTTCGTATCTCACATCATAGTTACTGGAGTCCATCGAAACGTCAAATAACATAGTAGATAAGTAAGGATCGATTAGATACATCACAGGAACATCGCTATTGCGTGTTGTTTCGTTTAAAACTATTTCCAGCTTGCGCTGCGTTCGAAAACGTCGTATCTCACATCAGAGTTACTGGAGTCCATCGAAACGTCAAATAACATGACAGATAAGTAAGTATCGATTAGATACAGCACAGGAACAACGCTAATACGTGTTGTTGCGCTTAAAACTATTTCCAGTTCCTGCTGCCTCCCAAAACTTTGTATCTCACATCAGACTTACTGGAGTCCATCCAAACGTCAAATAACATGTTAGATAAGTAAGGATCGTTTAGATACATCACAGGAACAACGCTAATACGTGTTGTTTCGTTCAAAACTATTTCCAGTTTCTGCTGCGTCCGAGAACTTTGTATCTCACATCAGAGTTACTGGAGTCCGTCCAAACGTCAAATAACATGATAGATGAGTAAGGATCGATTAGATACATCACAGGAACATCGCTAATGCGTGTTGTTTTGTTTAAAACTATTTCCAGCTTCTGCTGCGTCCGAAAATGTCGTATCTCACATCAGAGTTACTGGAGTCCATCGAAACGTCAAATAACATGATAGATAAGTAAGGATCGATTAGATACAGCACAGGAACAACGCTAATACGTGTTGTTTCGTTCAAAACTATTTCCAGCTTCTGCTGCGTCCGAAAACTTTGTATCTCACATCAGAGTTACTGGAGTCCATCCAAACGTCAAATAACATGATAGATGAGTAAGGATCGATTAGATACATCACAGGAATAACGCTAATACGTGTTGTTTCGTTTAAAACTATTTCTAGCTTCAGCTGCGTCCGAGAACTTCGTATCTCACATCAAAGTTACTGGAGTCCATCGAAACGTCAAATAACATGATAGATGAGTATGGATCGATTAGATACATCACAGGAACAACGCTAATGCGTGTTGTTTCGTTTAAAACTATTTCCAGCTTCAGCTGCGTCCGAGAACTTCGTATCTCACATCAAAGTTACTGGAGTCCATCGAAACGCCAAATAACATGATAGATGAGTAAGGATCGATTAGATACATCACAGGAACAACGCTAATGCGTGTTGTTTCGTTTAAAACTATTTCCAGCTTCTGCTGCGTCCGAGAACTTCGTATCTCACATCAGAGTTACTGGAGTCCATCCAAACGTCAAATAACATGATAGATGAGTAAGGATCGATTAGAAACATCACAGGAACAACGCTAATACGTGTTGTTTCGTTTAAAACTATTTCCAGCTTCTGCTGCGTCCGAAGACGTCGTATCTCACATCAGAGTTACTGGAGTCCATCGAAACGTCAAATAACATGATAGATAAGTGAGGATCGATTAGATACAGCACAGGAACAACGCTAATACGTGTTGTTGCGTTTAAAACTATTTCCAGCACCTGCTGCGTCCAAAAACTTTGTATCTCACATCAGACTTACTGGAGTCCGTCCAAACGTCAAATAACATGATAGATGAGTAAGGATCGATTAGATACATCACAGGAACAACGCTAATATGTGTTGTTTCGTTAAAAACTATTTCCAGCTGCTGCTGCGTCCGAAAATTTCGTATCTCACATTAGAGATACTGGAGTCCATCGAAACGTCAAATAACATAGTAGCTAAGTAAGGATCGATTAGATACATCACAGGAACAACGCTAATACGTGTTGTTTCGTTTAAAACTATTTCCAGCTCCTGCTGCGTCCAAAAACTTTGTATCTCACATCAGACTTACTGGAGTCCATCCAAACGTCAAATAACATGTTAGATAAGTAAGGATCGTTTAGATACATTACAGGAACAACGCTAATACCTGTTGTTTCGTTCAAAACTATTTCCAGCTTCTGCTGCGTCCGAAAGTTTCGTATCTCACATTAGAGTTACTGGAGTCCATCGAAACGTCAAATAACATAGTAGCTAAGTAAGGATCGATTAGATACATCACAGGAACAACGCTAATACGTGTTGTTTCGTTCAAAACTATTTCCAGCTTCTGCTGCGTCCAAAAACTTTGTATCTCACATCAGAGTTACTGGAGTCCGTCCAAACGTCAAATAACATGATAGATGAGTAAGGATCGATTAGATACATCACAGGAACATCGCTAATGCGTGTTGTTTCGTTTAAAACTATTTCCAGCTTCTGCTGCGTCCGAAAATGTCGTATCTCACATCAGAGTTACTGGAGTCCATCGAAACGTCAAGTAACATGATAGATGAGTAAGGATCGATTAGATACATCACAGGAACAACGCTAATGCGTGTTGTTTCGTTTAAAACTATTTCCAGCTTCTGCTGCGTCCGAAAACTTTGTATCTCACATCAGAGTTACTTGAGTCCATCGAAACGTCAAATAACATGATAGATAAGTAAGGATCGATCAGATACATCACAGGAACAACGCTAATGCGTGTTGTTTCCTTTAAAACTATTTCCAGCTTCTGCTGCGTCCGAGAACTTCGTATCTCACATCAGGGTTACTGGAGTCCATCCAAACGTCAAATAACATGATATATAAGTAAGGATCGATTAGATACATCACAGGAACAACGCTAAGGCGTGTTGTTTCGTTCAAAACTATTTCCAGCTTCTGCTGCGTCCGAAAACTTTGTATCTCACATCAGAGTTACTGGAGTCCATCGAAACGCCAAATAACATGATAGATGAGTAAGGATCGATTAGATACATCACAGGAACAACGCTAATACGTGTTGTTTCGTTTAAAACTATTTCCAGCTTCTGCTGCGTCCGAGAACTTCGTATCTCACATCAGGGTTACTTCAGTCCTTCCAAACGTCAAATAACATGATATATAAGTAAGGATCGATTAGATACATCACAGGAACAACGCTAATGCGTGTTGTTTCGTTTAAAACTATTTCTAGCTTCAGCTGCGTCCGAGAACTTCGTAACTCACATCAAAGTTACTGGAGTCAATCGAAACGCCAAATAACATGATAGATGAGTAAGGATCGATTAGATACATCACAGGAACAACGCTAATACGTGTTGTTTCGTTTAAAACTATTTCCAGCTTCTGCTGCGTCCGAGAACTTTGTATCTCACATCAGAGTTACTGGAGTCCGTCCAAACGTCAAATAACATGATAGATGAGTAAGGATCGATTAGATACATCACAGGAACAACGCTAATATGTGTTGTTTCGTTTAAAACTATTTCCAGCTGCTGCTGCGTCCGAGAATTTCGTATCTAACATTAGAGTTACTGGAGTCCATCCAAACGTCAAATAACATGATATATAAGTAAGGATCGATTAGATACATCACAGGAACAACGCTAAGGCGTGTTGTTTCGTTCAAAACTATTTCCAGCTCCTGCTGCGTCCAAAAACTTTGTATCTCACATCAGACTTACTGGAGTCCATCCAAACGTCAAATAACATGTTAGATAAGTAAGGGTCGTTTAGATACATCACAGGAACAACGCTAATACCTGTTGTTTCGTTCAAAACTATTTCCAGCTTCTGCTGCGTCCGAGAACTTTGTTTCTCACATCAGAGTTACTGGAGTCCGTCCAAACGTCAAATAACATGATAGATGAGTAAGGATCGACTAGATACATCACAGGAACAACGCTAATATGTGTTGTTTCGTTTAAAACTATTTCCAGCTGCTGCTGCGTCCGAAAATTTCGTATCTCACATTAGAGTAACTGGAGTCCATCGAAACGTCAAATAACATAGTAGCTATGATAGATGAGTAAGGATCGATTAGATACATCACAGGAACAACGCTAATACGTGTTGTTTCGTTCAAAACTATTTCCAGCTTCTGCTGCGTCCGAGAACTTTGTTTCTCACATCAGAGTTACTGGAGTCCGTCCAAACGTCAAATAACATGATAGATGAGTAAGGATCGATTAGATACATCACAGGAACAACGCTAATATGTGTTGTTTCGTTTAAAACTATTTCCAGCTGCTGCTGCGTCCGAAAATTTCGTATCTCACATTAGAGTTACTGGAGTCCATCGAAACGTCAAATAACATAGTAGCTAAGTAAGGATCGATTAGATACATCACAGGAACAACGCTAATACGTGTTGTTTCGTTTAAAACTATTTCCAGCTTCTGCTGCGTCCGAGAACTTCGTATCTCACATCAGAGTTACTGGAGTCCATCGAAACGTCAAATAACATAGTAGCTAAGTAAGGATCGATTAGGTACAGCACAGGAACAACGCTAATACCTGTTGTTTCGTTCAAAACTATTTCCAGCTTCTGCTGCGTCCGAGAAGTTTGTATCTCACATCATAGTTACTGGAGTCCGTCCAAACGTCAAATAACATGATAGATGAGTAAGGATCGATTAGATACATCACAGGAACAACGCTAATACGTGTTGTTTCGTTCAAAACTATTTCCAGCTTCTGCTGCGTCCGAGAACTTTGTTTCTCACATCAGAGTTACTGGAGTCCGTCCAAACGTCAAATAACATGATAGATGAGAAAGGATCGATTAGATACATCACAGGAACAACGCTAATATGTGTTGTTTCGTTTAAAACTATTTCCAGCTGCTGCTGCGTCCGAAAATTTCGTATCTCACATTAGAGTTACTGGAGTCCATCGAAACGTCAAATAACATAGTAGCTATGATAGATGAGTAAGGATCGATTAGATACATCACAGGAACAACGCTAATACGTGTTGTTTCGTTCAAAACTATTTCCAGATTCTGCTGCGTCCGAGAACTTTGTTTCTCACATCAGAGTTACTGGAGTCCGTCCAAACGTCAAATAACATGATAGATGAGTAAGGATCGATTAGATACATCACAGGAACAACGCTAATATGTGTTGTTTCTTTTAAAACTATTTCCAGCTGCTGCTGCGTCCGAAAATTTTGTATCTCACATTAGAGTTACTGGAGTCCATCGAAACGTCAAATAACATAGTAGCTAAGTAAGGATCGATTAGATACATCACAGGAACAACGCTAATACGTGTTGTTTCGTTCAAAACTATTTCCAGCTTCTGCTGCGTCCAAAAACTTTGTATCTCACATCAGAGTTACTGGAGTCCATCCAAACGTAAAATAACATGATAGATGAGTAAGGATCGATTAGATACATCACAGGAACATCGCTAATGCGTGTTGTTTCGTTTAAAACTATTTCCAGCTTCTGCTGCGTCCGAAAATGTCGTATCTCACATCAGAGTTACTGGAGTCCATCGAAACGTCAAGTAACATGATAGATGAGTAAGGATCGATTAGATACATCACAGGAACAACGCTAATGCGTGTTGTTTCGTTTAAAACTATTTCCAGCTTCTGCTGCGTCCGAAAACTTTGTATCTCACATCAGAGTTACTGGAGTCCATCGAAACGTCAAATAACATGATAGATAAGTTAGGATCGATTAGATACATCACAGGAACAACGCTAATGCGTGTTGTTTCCTTTAAAACTATTTCCAGCTTCTGCTGCGTCCGAGAACTTCGTATCTCACATCAGGGTTACTGGAGTCCATCCAAACGTCAAATAACATGATATATAAGTAAGGATCGATTAGATACATCACAGGAACAACGCTAAGGCGTGTTGTTTCGTTCAAAACTATTTCCAGCTTCTGCTGCGTCCGAAAACTTTGTATCACGTCAGAGTTACTGGAGTCCATCGAAACGCCAAATAACATGATAGATGAGTAAGGATCGATTAGATACATCACAGGAACAACGCTAATGCGTGTTGTTTCGTTTAAAACTATTTCCAGCTTCTGCTGCGTCCGAGAACTTCGTATCTCACATCAGGGTTACTTCAGTCCTTCCAAACGTCAAATAACATGATATATAAGTAAGGATCGATTAGATACATCACAGGAACAACGCTAATGCGTGTTGTTTCGTTTAAAACTATTTCTAGCTTCAGCTGCGTCCGAGAACTTCGTAACTCACATCAAAGTTACTGGAGTCCATCGAAACGCCAAATAACATGATAGATGAGTAAGGATCGATTAGATACATCACAGGAACAACGCTAATACGTGTTGTTTCGTTTAAAAATATTTCCAACTTCTGCTGCGTCCGAGAACTTTGTATCTCACATCAGAGTTACTGGAGTCCGTCCAAACGTCAAATAACATGATAGATGAGTAAGGATCGATTAGATACATCACAGGAACAACGCTAATATGTGTTGCTTCGTTTAAAACTATTTCCAGCTGCTGCTGCGTCCGAGAATTTCGTATCTAACATTAGAGTTACTGGAGTCCATCCAAACGTCAAATAACATGATATATAAGTAAGGATCGATTAGATACATCACAGGAACAACGCTAAGGCGTGTTGTTTCGTTCAAAACTATTTCCAGCTCCTGCTGCGTCCAAAAACTTTGTATCTCACATCATACTTACTGGAGTCCATCCAAACGTCAAATAACATGTTAGATAAGTAAGGATCGTTTAGATACATCACAGGAACAACGCTAATACCTGTTGTTTCGTTCAAAACTATTTCCAGCTTCTGCTGCGTCCGAGAACTTTGTATCTCACATCAGAGTTACTGGAGTCCGTCCAAACGTCAAATAACATGATAGATGAGTAAGGATCTATTAGATACATCACAGGAACAACGCTAATACGTGTTGTTTCGTTCAAAACTATTTCCAGCTTGTGCTGCGTCCGAGAACTTTGTTTCTCACATCAGAGTTACTGGAGTCCGTCCAAACGTCAAATAACATGATAGATGAGTAAGGATCGACTAGATACATCACAGGAACAACGCTAATATGTGTTGTTTCGTTTAAAACTATTTCCAGCTGCTGCTGCGTCCGAAAATTTCGTATCTCACATTAGAGTAACTGGAGTCCATCGAAACGTCAAATAACATAGTAGCTATGATAGATGAGTAAGGATCGATTAGATACATCACAGGAACAACGCTAATACGTGTTGTTTCGTTCAAAACTATTTCCAGCTTCTGCTGCGTCCGAGAACTTTGTTTCTCACATCAGAGTTACTGGAGTCCGTCCAAACGTCAAATAACATGATAGATGAGTAAGGATCGATTAGATACATCACAGGAACAACGCTAATATGTGTTGTTTCGTTTAAAACTATTTCCAGCTGCTGCTGCGTCCGAAAATTTCGTATCTCACATTAGAGTTACTGGAGTCCATCGAAACGTCAAATAACATAGTAGCTAAGTAAGGATCGATTAGATACATCACAGGAACAACGCTAATACGTGTTGTTTCGTTCAAAACTATTTCCAGTTTCTGCTGCGTCCGAGAACTTTGTATCTCACATCAGAGTTACTGGAGTCCGTCCAAACGTCAAGTAACATGACAGATGAGTAAGGATCGATTAGATACATCACAGGAACATCGCTAATGCGTGTTGTTTTGTTTAAAACTATTTCCAGCTTCTGCTGCGTCCGAAAATGTCGTATCTCACATCAGAGTTACTGGAGTCCATCGAAACGTCAAATAACATGATAGATAAGTAAGGATCGATTAGATACAACACAGGAACAACGCTAATACGTGCTGTTTCGTTCAAAACTATTTCCAGCTTCTGCTGCGTCCGAAAACTTTGTATCTCACATCAGAGTTACTGGAGTCCATCCAAACGTCAAATAACATGATAGATGAGTAAGGATCGATTAGATTCATCACAGGAACAACGCTAATACGTGTTGTTTCGTTTAAAACTATTTCTAGCTTCAGCTGCGTCCGAGAACTTCGTATCTCACATCAAAGTTACTGGAGTCCATCGAAACGTCAAATAACATGATAGATAAGTAAGGATCGATTAGATACAGCACGAGGAACAACGCTAATACGTGTTGTTTCGTTTAAAACTATTTCCAGCTCCTGCTGCGTCCAAAAACTTTGTATCTCACATCAGATTTACTGGAGTCCATCCAAACGTCAAATATCATGTTAGATAAGTAAGGATCGTTTAGATACATCACAGGAACAACGCTAATACCTGTTGTTTCGTTCAAAACTATTTCCAGCTTCTGCTGCGTCCGAGAACTTTGTATCTCACATCAGAGTTACTGGAGTCCGTCCAAACGTCAAATAACATGATAGATGAGTAAGGATCGATTAGATACATCACAGGAACAACGCTAATACGTGTTGTTTCGTTCAAAATTATTTCCAGCTTCTGCTGCGTACGAGAACTTTGTTTCTCACATCAGAGTTACTGGAGTCCGTCCAAACGTCAAATAACATGATAGATGAGTAAGGATCGATTAGATACATCACAGGAACAACGCTAATATGTGTTGTTTCGTTTAAAACTATTTCCAGCTGCTGCTGCGTCCGAAAATTTCGTGTCTCACATTAGAGTTACTGGAGTCCATCGAAACGTCAAATAACATAGTAGCTATGATAGATGAGTAAGGATCGATTAGATACATCACAGGAACAACGCTAATACGTGTTGTTTCGTTCAAAACTATTTCCAGCTTCTGCTGCGTCCGAGAACTTTGTTTCTCACATCAGAGTTACTGGAGTCCGTCCAAACGTCAAATAACATGATAGATGAGTAAGGATCGATTAGATACATCACAGGAACAACGCTAATACGTGTTGTTTCGTTCAAAACTATTTCCAGCTTCTGCTGCGTCCAAAAACTTTGTATCTCACATCAGAGTTACTGGAGTCCATCCGAACGTAAAATAACATGATAGATGAGTAAGGATCGATTAGATACATCAGAGGAACATCGCTAATGCGTGTTGTTTCGTTTAAAACTATTTCCAGCTTCTGCTGCGTCCGAAAACGTCGTATCTCATATCAGAGTTACTGGAGTCCATCGAAACGCCAAATAACATGATAGATAAGTAAGGATCGATTAGATACAGCACAGGAACAACGCTAATACGTGTTGTTTCGTTTAAAACTATTTCCAGCTCCTGCTGCGTCCAAAAACTTTGTATCTCACATCAGACTTACTGGAGTCCATCCAAACGTCAAATAACATGTTAGATAATTAAGGATCGTTTAGATACATCATAGGAACAACGCTAATACGTGTTGTCTCGTTCAAAACTATTTCCAGCTTCTGCTGCGCCTGAGAACTTTGTATCTCACATCAGAGTTACTGGAGTCCATCCAAACGTAAAATAACATGATAGATGAGTAAGGATCGATTAGATACATCACAGGAACATCGCTATTTCGTGTTGTTTCGTTTAAAACTATTTCCAGCTTCTGCTGCGTCCGAAAACGTCGTATCTCACATCAGAGTTACTGGAGTCCGTCCAAACGTCAAATAACATGACAGATAAGTAAGTATCGATTAGATACAGCACAGGAACAACGCTAATATGTGTTGTTTCGTTTAAAACTATTTCCAGCTGCTGCTGCGTCCGAAAATTTCGTATCTCACATTAGAGATACTGGAGTCCATCGAAACGTCAAATAACATAGTAGCTAAGTAAGGATCGATTAGATACATCACAGGAACAACGCTAATACGTGTTGTTTCGTTCAAAACTATTTCCAGCTTCTGCTGCGTCCAAAAACTTTGTATCTCACATCAGAGTTACTGGAGTCCATCCAAACGTAAAATAACATGATAGATGAGTAAGGATCGATTAGATACATCACAGGAACAACGCTAATATGTGTTGTTTCGTTTAAAACTATTTCCAGCTGCTGCTGCGTCCGAAAATTTCGTATCTCACATTAGAGTTACTGGAGTCCATCGAAACGTCAAATAACATAGTAGCTAAGTAAGGATCGATTAGATAAATCACAGGAACAACGCTAATACGTTTTGTTTCGTTCAAAACTATTTCCAGCTTCTGCTGCGTCCGAAAACGTCGTATCTCACATCAGAGTTAATGGAGTCCATCGAAACGTCAAATAACATGATAGATAAGTAAGGATCGATTAGATACAGCACAGGAACAACGCTAATACGTGTTGTTTCGTTTAAAACTATTTCCAGCTCCTGCTGCGTCCAAAAACTTTGTATCTCACATCAGACTTACTGGAGTCCATCCAAACGTCAAATAACATGTTAGATAAGTAAGGATCGTTTAGATACATCACAGGAACAACCCTAATACCTGTTGTTTCGTTCAAAACTATTTCCAGCTTCTGCTGCATCCGAGAACTTTGTATCTCACATCAGAGTTACTGGAGTCCGTCCAAACGTCAAATAACATGATAGATGAGTAAGGATCGATTAGATACATCACAGGAACAACGCTAATACGTGTTGTTTCGTTCAAAATTATTTCCAGCTTCTGCCGCGTACGAGAACTTTGTTTCTCACATCAGAGTTACTGGAGTCCGTCCAAACGTCAAATAACATGATAGATGAGTAAGGATCGATTAGATACATCACAGGAACAACGCTAATACGTGTTGTTTCGTTCGAAACTATTTCCAGCTTCTGCTGCGTCCAAAAACTTTGTATCTCACATCAGAGTTACTGGAGTCCATCCGAACGTAAAATAACATGACAAATGAGTAAGGATCGATTAGATACATCAGAGGAACATCGCTAATGCGTGTTGTTTCGTTTAAAACTATTTCCAGCTTCTGCTGCGTCCGAAAACGTCGTATTTCACATTAGAGTTACTGGAGTCCATCGAAACGTCAAATAACATAGTAGCTATGATAGATGAGTAAGGATCGATTAGATACATCACAGGAACAACGCTAATACGTGTTGTTTCGTTCAAAACTATTTCCAGCTTCTGCTGCGTCCGAGAACTTTGTTTCTCACATCAGAGTTACTGGAGTCCGTCCAAACGTCAAATAACATGATAGATGAGTAAGGATCGATTAGATACATCACAGGAACAACGCTAATACGTGTTGTTTCGTTCAAAACTATTTCCAGCTTCTGCTGCGTCCAAAAACTTTGTATCTCACATCAGAGTTACTGGAGTCCATCCGAACGTAAAATAACATGATAGATGAGTAAGGATCGATTAGATACATCAGAGGAACATCGCTAATGCGTGTTGTTTCGTTTAAAACTATTTCCAGCTTCTGTTGCGTCCGAAAACGTCGTATCTCATATCAGAGTTACTGGAGTCCATCGAAACGCCAAATAACATGATAGATAAGTAAGGATCGATTAGATACAGCACAGGAACAACGCTAATACGTGTTGTTTCGTTTAAAACTATTTCCAGCTCCTGCTGCGTCCAAAAACTTTGTATCTCACATCAGACTTACTGGAGTCCATCCAAACGTCAAATAACATGTTAGATAATTAAGGATCGTTTAGATACATCACAGGAACAACGCTAATACGTGTTGTCTCGTTCAAAACTATTTCCAGCTTCTGCTGCGCCTGAGAACTTTGTATCTCACATCAGAGTTACTGGAGTCCATCCAAACGTAAAATAACATGATAGATGAGTAAGGATCGATTAGATACATCACAGGAACATCGCTATTTCGTGTTGTTTCGTTTAAAACTATTTCCAGCTTCTGCTGCGTCCGAAAACGTCGTATCTCACATCAGAGTTACTGGAGTCCGTCCAAACGTCAAATAACATGACAGATAAGTAAGTATCGATTAGATACATCACAGGAACAACGCTAATATGTGTTGTTTCGTTTAAAACTATTTCCAGCTGCTGCTGCGTCCGAAAATTTCGTATCTCACATTAGAGATACTGGAGTCCATCGAAACGTCAAATAACATAGTAGCTAAGTAAGGATCGATTAGATACATCACAGGAACAACGCTAATACGTGTTGTTTCGTTCAAAACTATTTCCAGCTTCTGCTGCGTCCAAAAACTTTGTATCTCACATCAGAGTTACTGGAGTCCATCCAAACGTAAAATAACATGATAGATGAGTAAGGATCGATTAGATACATCACAGCAACAACGCTAATATGTGTTGTTTCGTTTAAAACTATTTCCAGCTGCTGCTGCGTCCGAAAATTTCGTATCTCACATTAGAGTTACTGGAGTCCATCGAAACGTCAAATAACATAGTAGCTAAGTAAGGATCGATTAGATAAATCACAGGAACAACGCTAATACGTGTTGTTTCGTTCAAAACTATTTCCAGCTTCTGCTGCGTCCGAAAACGTCGTATCTCACATCAGAGTTAATGGAGTCCATCGAAACGTCAAATAACATGATAGATAAGTAAGGATCGATTAGATACAGCACAGGAACAACGCTAATACGTGTTGTTTCGTTTAAAACTATTTCCAGCTCCTGCTGCGTCCAAAAACTTTGTATCTCACATCAGACTTACTGGAGTCCATCCAAACGTCAAATAACATGTTAGATAAGTAAGGATCGTTTAGATACATCACAGGAACAACCCTAATACCTGTTGTTTCGTTCAAAACTATTTCCAGCTTCTGCTGCATCCGAGAACTTTGTATCTCACATCAGAGTTACTGGAGTCCGTCCAAACCTCAAATAACATGATAGATGAGTAAGGATCGATTAGATACATCACAGGAACAACGCTAATACGTGTTGTTTCGTTCAAAATTATTTCCAGCTTCTGCCGCGTACGAGAACTTTGTTTCTCACATCAGAGTTACTGGAGTCCGTCCAAACGTCAAATAACATGATAGATGAGTAAGGATCGATTAGATACATCACAGGAACAACGCTAATACGTGTTGTTTCGTTCGAAACTATTTCCAGCTTCTGCTGCGTCCAAAAACTTTGTATCTCACATCAGAGTTACTGGAGTCCATCCGAACGTAAAATAACATGACAAATGAGTAAGGATCGATTAGATACATCAGAGGAACATCGCTAATGCGTGTTGTTTCGTTTAAAACTATTTCCAGCTTCTGCTGCGTCCGAAAACGTCGTATTTCACATCAGAGTTACTGGAGTCCATCGAAACGCCAAATAACATGATAGATAAGTAAGGATCGATTAGATACAGCACAGGAACAACGCTAATACGTGTTGTTTCGTTTAAAACTATTTCCAGCTCCTGCTGCGTCCAAAAACTTTGTATCTCACATCAGACTTACTGGAGTCCATCCAAACGTCAAATAACATGTTAGATAATTAAGGATCGTTTAGATACATCACAGGAACAACGCTAATACGTGTTGTCTCGTTCAAAACTATTTCCAGCTTCTGCTGCGCCCGAGAACTTTGTATCTCACATCAGAGTTACTGGAGTCCATCCAAACGTAAAATAACATGATAGATGAGTAAGGATCGATTAGATACATCACAGGAACATCGCTATTGCGTGTTGTTTCGTTTAAAACTATTTCCAGCTTCTGCTGCGTCCGAAAACGTCGTATCTCAAATCAGAGTTACTGGAGTCCGTCCAAACGTCAAATAACATGACAGATAAGTAAGTATCGATTAGATACATCACAGGAACAACGCTAATATGTGTTGTTTCGTTTAAAACTATTTCCAGCTGCTGCTGCGTCCGAAAATTTCGTATCTCACATTAGAGATACTGGAGTCCATCGAAACGTCAAATAACATAGTAGCTAAGTAAGGATCGATTAGATACATCACAGGAACAACGCTAATACGTGTTGTTTCGTTCAAAACTATTTCCAGCTTCTGCTGCGTCCAAAAACTTTGTATCTCACATCAGAGTTACTGGAGTCCATCCAAACGTAAAATAACATGATAGATGAGTAAGGATCGATTAGATACATCACAGGAACATCGCTATTGCGTGTTGTTTCGTTTAAAACTATTTCCAGCTTCTGCTGCGTCCGAAAACGTCGTATCTCACATCAGAGTTACTGGAGTCCGTCCAAACGTCAAATAACATGACAGATAAGTAAGTATCGATTAGATACATCACAGGAACAACGCTAATGCGTGTTGTTTAATTTAAAACTGTTTCCAGCTTCTGCTGCGTCCGAAAATTTCGTATCTCACATTAGAGTTACTACAGTCCATCGAAACGTCAAATAACATAGTAGCTAAGTAAGGATCGATTAGATGCATCACAGGAACAACGCTAATACGTGTTGTTTCGTTCAAAACTACCTCCAGCTTCTGCTGCGTCCAAAAACTTTGTATCTCACATCAGAGTTACTGGAGTCCATTCAAACGTAAAATAACATGATAGATGAGTAAGGATCGATTAGATACATCACAGGAACAACGCTAATGCGTGTTGTTTCGTTCAAAACTACCTCCAGCTTCTGCTGCGTCCGGAAATTTCGTATCTCACATCATAGTTACTGGAGTCCATCGAAACGTCAAATAACATAGTAGATAAGTAAGGATCGATTAGATACATCACAGGAACATCGCTATTGCGTGTTGTTTCGTTTAAAACTATTTCCAGCTTGCGCTGCGTTCGAAAACGTCGTATCTCACATCAGAGTTACTGGAGTCCATCGAAACGTCAAATAACATGACAGATAAGTAAGTATCGATTAGATACAGCACAGGAACAACGCTAATACGTGTTGTTTCGTTCAAAACTATTTCCAGTTTCTGCTGCGTCCGAGAACTTTGTATCTCACATCAGAGTTACTGGAGTCCGTCCAAACGTCAAATAACATGATAGATGAGTAAGGATCGATTAGATACATCACAGGAACATCGCTAATGCGTGTTGTTTTGTTTAAAACTATTTCCAGCTTCTGCTGCGTCCGAAAATGTCGTATCTCACATCAGAGTTACTGGAGTCCATCGAAACGTCAAATAACATGATAGATAAGTAAGGATCGATTAGATACAGCACAGGAACAACGCTAATACGTGTTGTTTCTTTCAAAACTATTTCCAGCTTCTGCTGCGTCCGAAAACTTTGTATCTCACATCAGAGTTACTGGAGTCCATCCAAACGTCAAATAACATGATAGATGAGTAAGGATCGATTAGATACATCACAGGAATAACGCTAATACGTGTTGTTTCGTTTAAAACTATTTCTAGCTTCAGCTGCGTCCGAGAACTTCGTATCTCACATCAAAGTTACTGGAGTCCATCGAAACGTCAAATAACATGATAGATGACTATGGATCGATTAGATACATCACAGGAACAACGCTAATGCGTGTTGTTTCGTTTAAAACTATTTCCAGCTTCAGCTGCGTCCGAGAACTTCGTATCTCACATCAAAGTTACTGGAGTCCATCGAAACGCCAAATAACATGATAGATGAGTAAGGATCGATTAGATACATCACAGGAACAACGCTAATGCGTGTTGTTTCGTTTAAAACTATTTCCAGCTTCTGCTGCGTCCGAGAACTTCGTATCTCACATCAGAGTTACTGGAGTCCATCCAAACGTCAAATAACATGATAGATGAGTAAGGATCGATTAGAAACATCACAGGAACAACGCTAATACGTGTTGTTTCGTTTAAAACTATTTCCAGCTTCTGCTGCGTCCGAAGACGTCGTATCTCACATCAGAGTTACTGGAGTCCATCGAAACGTCAAATAACATGATAGATAAGTGAGGATCGATTAGATACAGCACAGGAACAACGCTAATACGTGTTGTTGCGTTTAAAACTATTTCCAGCTCCTGCTGCGTCCAAAAACTTTGTATCTCACATCAGACTTACTGGAGTCCGTCCAAACGTCAAATAACATGATAGATGAGTAAGGATCGATTAGATACATCACAGGAACAACGCTAATATGTGTTGTTTCGTTAAAAACTATTTCCAGCTGCTGCTGCGTCCGAAAATTTCGTATCTCACATTAGAGATACTGGAGTCCATCGAAACGTCAAATAACATAGTAGCTAAGTAAGGATCGATTAGATACATCACAGGAACAACGCTAATACGTGTTGTTTCGTTCAAAACTATTTCCAGCTTCTGCTGCGTCCAAAAACTTTGTATCTCACATCAGAGTTACTGGAGTCCATCCAAACGTAAAATAACATGATAGATGAGTAAGGATAGATTAGATACATCACAGGAACATCGCTATTGCGTGTTGTTTCGTTTAAAACTATTTCCAGCTTCTGCTGCGTCCGAAAACTTTGTATCTCACATCAGAGTTACTGGAGTCCATCGAAACGTCAAATAACATGATAGATAAGTAAGGATCGATTAGATACATCACAGGAACAACGCTAATGCGTGTTGTTTCGTTTAAAACTATTTCTAGCTTCAGCTGCGTCCGAGAACTTGGTATCTCACATCAAAGTTACTGGAGTCCATCGAAACGCCAAATAACATGATAGATGAGTAAGGATCGATTAGATACATCACATCAACAACGCTAATGCGTGTTGTTTCGTTTAAAACTATTTCCAGCTTCAGCTGCGTCCGAGAACTTCGTATCTCACATCAAAGTTACTGGAGTCCATCGAAACGCCAAATAACATGATAGATGAGTAAGGATCGATTAGATACATCACAGGAACAACGCTAATGCGTGTTGTTTCGTTTAAAACTATTTCCAGTTTCTGCTGCGTCCGAGATCTTTGTATCTCACATCAGAGTTACTGGAGTCCATCCAAACGTCAAATAGCATGTTAGATAAGTAAGGATCGTTTAGATACATCACAGGAACAACGCTAATACGTGTTGTTTCGTTCAAAACTATTTCCAGATTCTGCTGCGTCCGAGAACTTTGTATCTCACATCAGAGTTACTGGAGTCCGTCCAAACGTCAAATAACATGATAGATGAGTAAGGATCGATTAGATACATCACAGGAACAACGCTAATATGTGTTGTTTCGTTTAAAACTATTTCCAGCTGCTGCTGCGTATGAAAATTTCGTATCTCACATTAGAGTTACTACAGTCCATCAAAACGTCAAATAACATAGTAGCTAAGTAAGGATCGATTAGATGCATCACAGGAACAACGCTAATACGTGTTGTTTCGTTCAAAACTACCTCCAGCTTCTGCTGCGTCCAAAAACTTTGTATCTCACATCAGAGTTACTGGAGTCCATTCAAACGTAAAATAACATGATAGATGAGTAAGGATCGATTAGATACATCACAGGAACATCGCTAATGCGTGTTGTTTTGTTTAAAACTATTTCCAGCTTCTGCTGCGTCCGAAAACGTCGTATCTCACATCAGAGTTACTGGAGTCCATCGAAACGTCAAATAACATGATAGATAAGTAAGGATCGATTAGATACAGCACAGGAACAACGATAATACGTGTTGTTTCGTTTAAAACTATTTCCAGCTCCTGCTGCGTCCAAAAACTTTGTATCTCACATCAGACATACTGGAGTCCATCCAAACGTCAAATAACATGTTAGATAAGTAAGGATCGTTTAGATACATCACAGGAACAACGCTAATGCGTGTTGTTTCGTTTAAAACTATTTCCAGCTTCCGCTGCGTCCGAAAATTTCGTATCTCACATCAGACTTACTGGAGTCCATCCAAACGTCAAATAACATGTTAGATAAGTAAGGGTAGTTTAGATACATCACAGGAACAACGCTAATGCGTGTTGTTTCGTTTAAAACTATTTCCAGCTTCTGCTGCGTCCGAGAACTTCGTATCTCACATCAGAGTTACTGGAGTCCATCCAAACGTCAAATAACATGATAGATAAGTAAGGATCGATTAGATACATCACAGGAACAACGCTAATACGTGTTGTTTCGTTTAAAACTATTTCCAGCTTCTGCTGCGTCCGAGAACTTCGTATCTCACATCAGGGTTACTGGAGTCCATCCAAACGTCAAATAACATGATATATAAGTAAGGATCGATTAGATACATCACAGGAACAACGCTAATGCGTGTTGTTTCGTTTAAAACTATTTCTAGCTTCAGCTGCGTCCGAGAACTTCGTAACTCACATCAAAGTTACTGGAGTCCATCGAAACGCCAAATAACATGATAGATGAGTAAGGATCGATTAGATACATCACAGGAACAACGCTAATACGTGTTGTTTCGTTTAAAACTATTTCTAGTTTCAGCTGCGTCCGAGAACTTCGTATCTCACATCAAAGTTACTGGAGTCCATCGAAACGTCAAATAACATAGTAGATAAGTAAGGATCGCTTAGATACATCACAGGAACAACGTTAATACGTGTTGTTTCGTTCAAAACTATTTCCAGCTTCTGCTGCGTCCGAGAACTTTGTATCTCACATCAGAGTTACTGGAGTCCATCGAAACGCCAAATAACATGATAGATGAGTAAGGATCGATTAGATACATCACAGGAACAACGCTAATGCGTGTTGTTTCGTTTAAAACTATTTCCAGCTTCTGCTGCGTCCGAGAACTTCGTATCTCACATCAGGGTTACTGGAGTCCATCCAAACGTCAAATAACATGATATATAAGTAAGGATCGATTAGATACATCACAGGAACAACGCTAATGCGTGTTGTATCGTTCAAAACTATTTCCAGCTTCTGCTGCGTCCGAAAACTTTGTTTCTCACATCAGAGTTACTGGAGTCCATCGAAACGCCAAATAACATTATAGATGAGTAAGGATCGATTAGATACATCACAGGAACAACGCTAATGCGTGTTGTTTCGTTTAAAACTATTTCCAGCTTCTGCTGCGTCCGAGAACTTCGTATCTCACATCAGGGTTACTGGAGTCCATCCAAACGTCAAATAACATGATAGATAAGTAAGGATCGATTAGATACATCACAGGAACAACGCTAATGCGTGTTGTTTCGTTTAAAACTATTTCTAGCTTTAGCTGCGTCCGAGAACTTCGTATCTCACATCAAAGTTACTGGAGTCCATCGAAACGCCAAATAACATGATAGATGAGTAAGGATCGATTAGATACATCACATCAACAACGCTAATGCGTGTTGTTTCGTTTAAAGCTATTTCCAGCTTCAGCTGCCTCCGAGAACTTCGTATCTCACATCAAAGTTTCTGGAGTCCATCGAAACGCCAAATAACATGATAGATGAGTAAGGATCGATTAGATACATCACAGGAACAACGCTAATGCGTGTTGTTTCGTTTAAAACTTTTTCCAGCTTCTGCTGCGTCCTAGAACTTCGTATCTCACATCAGAGTTACTGGAGTCCATCCAAACTTCAAATAACATGATAGATGGGAAAGGATCGATTAGATACATCACAGGAACAACGCTAATACGTGTTGTTTCGTTTAAAACTATTTCCAGCTTCTGCTGCGTCCGAAAACGTCGTATCTCACATCAGAGTTACTGGAGTCCATCGAAACGTCAAATAACATGATAGATAAGTAAGGATCGATTAGATACAGCACAGGAACAACGCTAATACGTGTTGTTTCGTCTAAAACTATTTCCAGCTCCTGCTGCGTCCAAAAACTTTGTATCTCACATCAGACATACTGGAGTCCATCCAAACGTCAAATAACATGTTAGATAAGTAAGGATCGTTTAGATACATCACAGGAACAACGCTAATACCTGTTGTTTCGTTCAAAACTATTTCCAGCTTCTGCTGCGTCCGAGAACTTTGTATCTCACATCAGAATTACTGGAGTCCGTCCAAACGTCAAATAACATGATAGATAAGTAAGGATCGATTAGATACATCACAGGAACAACGCTAATACGTGTTGTTTCGTTCAAAACTATTTCCAGCTTCTGCTGCGTCCGAGAACTTTGTTTCTCACATCAGAGTTACTGGAGTCCGTCCAAACGTCAAATAACATGATAGATGAGTAAGGATCGATTAGATACATCACAGGAACAACGCTAATATGTGTTGTTTCGTTTAAAACTATTTCCAGCTGCTGCTGCGTCCGAAAATTTCGTATCTCACATTAGAGTTACTGGAGTCCATCGAAACGTCAAATAACATAGTAGCTATGATAGATGAGTAAGGATCGATTAGATACATCACAGGAACAACGCTAATACGTGTTGTTTCGTTCAAAACTATTTCCAGCTTCTGCTGCTTCCGAAAACTTTGTTTCTCACATCAGAGTTACTGGAGTCCGTCCAAACGTCAAATAACATGATAGATGAGTAAGGATCGATTAGATACATCACAGGAACAACGCTAATATGTGTTGTTTCCTTTAAAACTATTTACAGCTGCTGCTGCGTCCGAAAATTTCGTATCTCACATTAGAGTTACTGGAGTCCATCGAAACTTCAAATAACATAGTAGCTAAGTAAGGATCGATTAGATACATCACAGGAACAACGCTAATACGTGTTGTTTCGTTCAAAACTATTTCCAGCTTCTGCTGCGTCCGAGAACTTCGTATCTCACATCAGAGTTACTGGAGTCCATCGAAACGCCAAATAACATGATAGATGAGTAAGGATCGATTAGATACATCACAGGAATAACGCTAATGCGTGTTGTTTCGTTTAAAACTATTTCCAGCTTCTGCTGCGTCCGAGAACTTCGTTTCTCACATCAGAGTTACTGGAGTGCATCCAAACTTCAAATAACATGATAGATGGGAAAGGATCGATTAGATACATCACAGGAACAACGCTAATACGTGTTGTTTCGTTTAAAACTATTTCCAGCTTCTGCTGCGTCCGAAAACGTCGTATCTCACATCAGAGTTACTGGAGTATATCGAAACGTCAAATAACATGATAGATAAGTAAGTATCGATTAGATACAGCACAGGAACAACGCTAATACGTGTTGTTTCATCTAAAACTATTTCCAGCTCCTGCTGCGTCCAAAAACTTTGTATCTCACATCAGACTTACTGGAGTCCATCCAAACTTCAAATAACATGTTAGATGAGTAAGGATCGATTAGATACATCACAGGAATAACGCTAATGCGTGTTGTTTCGTTTAAAACTATTTCCAGCTTCTGCTGCGTCCGAGAACTTCGTTTCTCACATCAGAGTTACTGGAGTCCATCCAAACTTCAAATAACATGATAGATGGGAAAGGATCGATTAGATACATCACAGGAACAACGCTAATACGTGTTGTTTCGTTTAAAACTATTTCCAGCTTCTGCTGCGTCCGAAAACGTCGTATCTCACATCAGAGTTACTGGAGTCCATCCAAACGTCAAATAACATGTTAGATAAGTAAGGATCGATTAGATACATCACAGGAACAACGCTAATATGTGTTGTTTCGTTTAAAACTATTTCCAGCTGCTGCTGCGTCCGAAAATTTCGTATCTCACATTAGAGTTACTGGAGTCCATCGAAACGTCAAATAACATAGTAGCTATGATAGATGAGTAAGGATCGATTAGATACATCACAGGAACAACGCTAATACGTGTTGTTTCGTTCAAAACTATTTCCAGCTTCTGCTGCGTCCGAAAACTTTGTTTCTCACATCAGAGTTACTGGAGTCCGTCCAAACGTCAAATAACATGATAGATGAGTAAGGATCGATTAGATACATCACAGGAACAACGCTAATATGTGTTGTTTCCTTTAAAACTATTTACAGCTGCTGCTGCGTCCGATAATTTCGTATCTCACATTAGAGTTACTGGAGTCCATCGAAACGTCAAATAACATAGTAGCTAAGTAAGGATCGATTAGATACATCACAGGAACAACGCTAATACGTGTTGCTTCGTTCAAAACTATTTCCAGCTTCTGCTGCGTCCAAAAACTTTGTATCTCACATCAGTGTTACTGGAGTGCATCAAAACGTAAAATAACATGATAGATGAGTAAGGATCGATTAGATACATCACAGGAACATCGCTAATGCGTGTTGTTTCGTTTAAAACTATTTCCAGCTTCTGCTGCGTCCGAGAACGTCGTATCTCACATCAGAGTTACTGGAGTCCATCGAAACGTCAAATAACATGATAGATAAGTAAGGATCGATTAGATACAGCACAGGAACAACGCTAATACGTGTTGTTTCGTTTAAAACTATTTCCAGCTCCTGCTGCGTCCAAAAACTTTGTATCTCACATCAGACTTACTGGAGTCCATCCAAACGTCAAATAACATGTTAGATAAGTAAGGATCGTTTAGATACATCACAGGAACAACGCTAATACGTGTTGTTTCGTTCAAAACTATTTCCAGTTTCTGCTGCGTCCGAGAACTTTGTATCTCACATCAGAGTTACTGGAGTCCGTCCAAACGTCAAATAACATGATAGATGAGTAAGGATCGATTAGATACATCACAGGAACAACGCTAATATGTGTTGTTTCGTTTAAAACTATTTCCAGCTGCTGCTGCGTCCGAAAATTTCGTATCTCACATTAGAGTTACTGCAGTCCATCGAAACGTCAAATAACATAGTAGCTAAGTAAGGATCGATTAGATGCATCACAGGAACAACGCTAATACGTGTTGTTTCGTTCAAAACTACCTCCAGCTTCTGCTGCGTCCAAAAACTTTGTATCTCACATCAGAGTTACTGGAGTCCATTCAAACGTAAAATAACATGATAGATGAGTAAGGATCGATTAGATACATCACAGGAACATCGCTAATGCGTGTTGTTTTGTTTAAAACTATTTCCAGCTTCTGCTGCGTCCGAAAACGTCGTATCTCACATCAGAGTTACTGGAGTCCATCGAAACGTCAAATAACATGATAGATAAGTAAGGATCGATTAGATACAGCACAGGAACAACGCTAATACGTGTTGTTTCGTTTAAAACTATTTCCAGCTCCTGCTGCGTCCAAAAACTTTGTATCTCACATCAGACTTACTGGAGTCCATCCAAACGTCAAATAACATCTTAGATAAGTAAGGATCGTTTAGATACATCACAGGAACAACGCTAATGCGTGTTGTTTCGTTTAAAACTATTTCCAGCTTCCGCTGCGTCCGAAAATTTCGTATCTCACATCAGACTTACTGGAGTCCATCCAAACGTCAAATAACATGATAGATGACTAAGGATCGATTAGATACATCACAGGAACAACGCTAATGCGTGTTGTTTCGTTTAAAACTATTTCCAGCTTCCGCTGCGTCCGAAAATTTCGTATCTCACATCAGACTTACTGGAGTCCATCCAAACGTCAAATAACATGATAGATGACTAAGGATCGATTAGATACAGCACAGGAACAACGCTAATACGTGTTGTTTCGTTCAAAACTATTTCCAGCTCCTGCTGCGTCCAAAAACTTCGTATCTCACATCAGTATTACTAGAGTCCATCGAAACGACAAATAACATGATAGATGAGTAAGGATCGATTAGATACATCACAGGAACAACGCTAATGCGTGTTGTTTCGTTCAAAACTATTTCCAGTTTCTGCTGCGTCCGAGAACTTTGTATCTCACATCAGAGTTACTGGAGTCCGTCCAAACGTCAAATAACATGATAGATGAGTAAGGATCGATTAGATACATCACAGGAACATCGCTAATGCGTGTTGTTTTGTTTAAAACTATTTCCAGCTTCTGCTGCGTCCGAAAACGTCGTATCTCACATCAGAGTTACTGGAGTCCATCGAAACGTCAAATAACATGATAGATAAGTAATGATCGATTAGATACAGCACAGGAACAACGCTAATACGTGTTGTTTCGTTCAAAACTATTTCCAGCTCCTGCTGCGTCCAAAAACTTCGTATCTCACATCAGTATTACTAGAGTCCATCGAAACGACAAATAACATGATAGATGAGTAAGGATCGATTAGATACATCACAGGAACAACGCTAATGCGTGTTGTTTCGTTTAAAACTATTTCCAGCTTCTGCTGCGTCCGAGAACTTCGTATCTCACATCAGAGTTACTGGAGTCCATCCAAACGTCAAATAACATGATAGATAAGTAAGGATCGATTAGATACATCACAGGAACAACGCTAATACGTGTTGTTTCGTTTAAAACTATTTCCAGCTTCTGCTGCGTCCGAGAACTTCGTATCTCACATCAGGGTTACTGGAGTCCATCCAAACGTCAAATAACATGATATATAAGTAAGGATCGATTAGATACATTACAGGAACAACGCTAATGCGTATTGTTTCGTTTAAAACTATTTCTAGCTTCAGCTGCGTCCGAGAACATCGTAACTCACATCAAAGTTACTGGAGTCCATCGAAACGCCAAATAACATGATAGATGAGTAAGGATCGATTAGATACATCACAGGAACAACGCTAATACGTGTTGTTTCGTTTAAAACTATTTCTAGCTTCAGCTGCGTCCGAGAACTTCGTATCTCACATCAAAGATACTGGAGTCCATCGAAACGTCAAATAACATAGTAGATAAGTAAGGATCGCTTAGATACATCACAGGAACAACGTTAATACGTGTTGTTTCGTTCAAAACTATTTCCAGCTTCTGCTGCGTCCGAAAACTTTGTATCTCACATCAGAGTTACTGGAGTCCATCCAAACGTCAAATAACATGATAGATGAGTAAGGATCGATTAGATACATCACAGGAACAACGCTAATGCGTGTTGTTTCGATTAAAACTATTTCCAGCTTCTGCTGCGTCCGAGAACTTCGTATCTCACATCAGGGTTACTGGAGTCCATCCAAACGTCAAATAACATGATATATAAATAAGGATCGATTAGATACATCACAGGAACAACGCTAATGCGTGTTGTTTCGTTTAAAACTATTTCTAGCTTCAGCTGCGTCCGAGACCATCGTAACTCACATCAAAGTTACTGGAGTCCATCGAAACGCCAAATAACATGATAGATGAGTAAGGATCGATTAGATACATCACAGGAACAACGCTAATACGTGTTGTTTCGTTTAAAACTATTTCTAGCTTCAGCTGCGTCCGAGAACTTCGTATCTCACATCAGAGTTACTGGAGTCCATCCAAACGTCAAATAACATGATATATAAGTAAGGATCGATTAGATACATCACAGGAACAACGCTAATGCGTGTTGTTTCGTTTAAAACTATTTCTAGCTTCAGCTGCGTCCGAGAACATCGTAACTCACATCAAAGTTACTGGAGTCCATCGAAACGCCAAATAACATGATAGATGAGTAAGGATCGATTAGATACATCACAGGAACAACGCTAATACGTGTTGTTTCGTTTAAAACTATTTCTAGCTTCAGCTGCGTCCGAGAACTTCGTATCTCACATCAAAGTTACTGGAGTCCATCGAAACGTCAAATAACATGATAGATGAGTAAGGATCGATTAGATACATCACAGGAACAACGCTAATGCGTGTTGTTTCGTTTAAAACTATTTCCAGCTTCAGCTGCGTCCGAGAACTTCGTATCTCACATCAAAGTTACTGGAGTCCATCGAAACGCCAAATAACATGATAGATGAGTAAGGATCGATTAGATACATCACACGAACAACGGTAATACGTGTTGTTTCGTTCAAAACTATTTCCAGCTTCTGCTGCGACCGAAAACTTTGTATCTCACATCAGAGTTACTGGAGTCCATCCAAACATCAAATAACATGATAGATGAGTAAGGATCGATTAGATACATCACAGGAACAACGCTAATACGTGTTGTTTCGTTTAAAACTATTTCTAGCTTCAGCTGCGTCCGAGAACTTCGTATCTCACATCAAAGTTACTGGAGTCAATCGAGACGTCAAATAACATGATAGATGAGTAAGGATCGATTAGATACAGCACAGGAACAACGCTAATACGTGTTGTTTCGTTTAAAACTATTTCCAGCTCCTGCTGCGTCCAAAAACTTTGTATCTCACATCAGACTTACTGAAGTCCATCCAAACGTCAAATAACATGTTAGATAATTAAGGATCGTTTAGATACATCACAGGAACAACGCTAATACGTGTTGTCTCGTTCAAAACTATTTCCAGCTTCTGCTGCGTCCGAGAACTTTGTATCTCACATCAGCGTTACTAGAGTCCGTCCAAACGTCAAATAACATTATAGATGAGTAAGGATCGATTAGATACATCACAGGAACAACGCTAATATGTGTTGTTTCGTTTAAAACTATTTCCAGCTGCTGCTGCGTCCGAAAATTTCGTATCTCACATTAGAGATACTGGAGTCCATCGAAACGTCAAATAACATAGTAGCTAAGTAAGGATCGATTAGATACATCACAGGAACAACGCTAATACGTGTTGTTTCGTTCAAAACTATTTCCAGCTTCTGCTGCGTCCAAAAACTTTGTATCTCACATCAGAGTTACTGGAGTCCATCCAAACGTAAAATAACATGATAGATGAGTAAGGATCGATTAGATACATCACAGGAACATCGCTATTGCGTGTTGTTTCGTTTAAAACTATTTCCAGCTTCTGCTGCGTCCGAAAACTTTGTATCTCACATCAGAGTTACTGGAGTAAATCGAAACGTCAAATAACATGATAGATAAGTAAGGATCGATTAGATACATCACAGGAACAACGCTAATGCGTGTTGTTTCGTTTAAAACTATTTCTAGCTTCAGCTGCGTCCGAGAACTTCGTATCTCACATCAAAGTTACTGGAGTCCATCGAAACGCCAAATAACATGATAGATGAGTAAGGATCGATTAGATACATCACATCAACAACGCTAATACGTGTTGTTTCGTTTAAAGCTATTTCCAGCTTCAGCTGCGTCCGAGAACTTCGTATCTCACATCAAAGTTCCTGGAGTCCATCGAAACGCCAAATAACATGATAGATGAGTAAGGATCGATTAGATACATCACAGGAACAACGCTAATGCGTGTTGTTTCGTTTAAAACTATTTCCAGCTTCTGCTGCGTCCGAGAACTTCGTATCTCACATCAGAGTTACTGGAGTCCATCCAAACGTCAAATAACATGATAGATGAGAAAGGATCGATTAGATACATCACAGGAACAACGCTAATACGTGTTGTTTCGTTTAAAACTATTTCCAGCTGCTGCTGCGTCCGAAAATTTCGTATCTCACATTAGAGATACTGGAGTCCATCGAAACGTCAAATAACATAGTAGCTAAGTAAGGATCGATTAGATACATCACAGGAACAACGCTAATACGTGTTGTTTCGTTCAAAACTATTTCCAGCTTCTGCTGCGTCCAAAAACTTTGTATCTCACATCAGAGTTACTGGAGTCCATCGAAACGCCAAATATCATGATAGATGAGTAAGGATCGATTAGATACATCACACGAACAACGTTAATACGTGTTGTTTCGTTCAAAACTATTTCCAGCTTCTGCTGCGTCCGAAAACTTTGTATTTCACATCAGAGTTACTGGAGTCCATCCAAACGTCAAATAACATGATACATGAATAAGGATCGATTAGATACATCACAGGAACAACGCTAATACGTGTTGTTTCGTTTAAAACTATTTCTAGCTTCAGCTGCGTCCGAGAACTTCGTATCTCACATCAAAGTTACTGGAGTCCATCGAAACGGCAAATAACATGATAGATGAGTAAGGATCGATTAGATACATCACAGGAACAACGCTAATACGTGTTGTTTCGTTTAAAACTATTTCAAGCTTCTGCTGCGTCCGAAAACGTCGTATCTCACATCAGAGTTACTGGAGTCCATCGAAACGTCAAATAACATGATAGATAAGTAAGGATCGATTAGATACAGTACAGGAACAACGCTAATACGTGTTGTTTCGTTTAAAACTATTTCCAGCTCCTGCTGCGTCCAAAAACTTTGTATCTCACATCAGACTTACTGGAGTCCATCCAAACGTCAAATAACATGTTAGATAATTAAGGATCGTTTAGATACATCACAGGAACAACGCTAATACGTGTTGTCTCGTTCAAAACTATTTCCAGCTTCTGCTGCGTCCGAGAACTTTGTATCTCACATCAGAGTTACTGGAGTCCGTCCAAACGTCAAATAACATGATAGATGAGTAAGGATCGATTAGATACGTCACAGGAACAACGCTAATATGTTTTGTTTCGTTTAAAACTATTTCCAGCTGCTGCTGCGTCCGAAAATTTCGTATCTCACATTAGAGATACTGGAGTTCATCGAAACGTCAAATAACATAGTAGCTAAGTAAGGATCGATTAGATACATCACAGGAACAACGCTAATACGTGTTGTTTCGTTCAAAACTATTTCCAGCTTCTGCTGCGTCCAAAAACTTTGTATCTCATATCAGAGTTACTGGAGTCCATCCAAACGTAAAATAACATGATAGATGAGTAAGGATCGATTAGATACATCACAGGAACATCGCTATTGCGTGTTGTTTCGTTTAAAACTATTTCCAGCTTCTGCTGCGTCCGAAAACTTTGTATCTCACATCAGAGTTACTGGAGTCCATCGAAACGTCAAATAACATGATAGATAAGTAAGGATCGATTAGATACATCACAGGAACAACGCTAATGCGTGTTGTTTCGTTTAAAACTATTTCTAGCTTCAGCTGCGTCAGAGAACTTCGTATCTCACATCAAAGTTACTGGAGTCCATCGAAACGCCAAATAACATGATAGATGAGTAAGGATCGATTAGATACATCACATCAACAACGCTAATGCGTGTTGTTTCGTTTAAAGCTATTTCCAGCTTCAGCTGCGTCCGAGAACTTCGTATCTCACATCAAAGTTCCTGGAGTCCATCGAAACGCCAAATAACATGATAGATGAGTAAGGATCGATTAGATACATCACAGGAACAACGCTAATACGTGTTGTTTCGTTTAAAACTATTTCCAGCTGCTGCTGCGTCCGAAAATTTCGTATCTCACATTAGAGATACTGGAGTCCATCGAAACGTCAAATAACATAGTAGCTAAGTAAGGATCGATTAGATACATCACAGGAACAACGCTAATACGTGTTGTTTCGTTTAAAACTATTTCCAGCTCCTGCTGCGTCCAAAAACTTTGTATCTCACATCAGACTTACTGGAGTCCATCCAAACGTCAAATAACATGTTAGATGAGTAAGGATCGATTAGATACAGCACAGGAACAACGCTAATACGTGTTGTTTCGTTTAAAACTATTTCCAGCTCCTGCTGCGTCCAAAAACTGTATCTCACATCAGACTTACTGGAGTCCATCCAAACGTCAAATAACATGTTAGATAATTAAGGATCGTTTAGATACATCACAGGAAATACGCTAATACGTGTTGTTTCGTTTAAAACTATTTCCAGCTCTTGCTGCGTCCAAAAACTTTGTATCTCACATCAGACTTACTGGAGTCCATCCAAACGTCAAATAACATGTTAGATAATTAAGGATCGTTTAGATACATCACAGGAACAACGCTAATACGTGTTGTCTCGTTCAAAACTATTTCCAGCTTCTGCTGCGCCCGAGAACTTTGTATCTCACATCAGAGTTACTGGAGTCCATCCAAACGTAAAATAACATGATAGATGAGTAAGGATCGATTAGATACATCACAGGAACATCGCTATTGCGTGTTGTTTCGTTTAAAACTATTTCCAGCTTCTGCTGCGTCCGAAAACGTCGTATCTCACATCAGAGTTACTGGAGTCCGTCCAAACGTAAAATAACATGATAGATGAGTAAGGATCGATTAGATACATCACAGGAACAACGCTAATATGTGTTGTTTCGTTTAAAACTATTTCCAGCTGCTGCTGCGTCCGAAAATTTCGTATCTCACATTAGAGATACTGGAGTCCATCGAAACGTCAAATAACATAGTAGCTAAGTAAGGATCGATTAGATACATCACAGGAACAACGCTAATACGTGTTGTTTCGTTCAAAACTATTTCCAGCTTCTGCTGCGTCCAAAAACTTTGTATCTCACATCAGAGTTACTGGAGTCCATCCAAACGTAAAATAACATGATAGATGAGTAAGGATCGATTAGATACATCACAGGAACAACGCTAATACGTGTTGTCTCGTTCAAAACTATTTCCAGCTTCTGCTGCGTCCAAAAACTTTGTATCTCACATCAGAGTTACTGGAGTCCATCCAAACGTAAAATAACATGATAGATGAGTAAGGATCGATTAGATACATCACAGGAACAACGCTAATATATGTTGTTTCGTTTAAAACTATTTCCAGCTGCTGCTGCGTCCGAAAATTTCGTATCTCACATTAGAGTTACTGGAGTCCATCGAAACGTCAAATAACATAGTAGCTAAGTAAGGATCGATTAGATACATCACAGGAACAACGCTAATACGTGTTGTTTCATTCAAAACTATTTCCAGCTTCTGCTGCGTCCGAAAACGTCGTATCTCACATCAGAGTTAATGGAGTCCATCGAAACGTCAAATAACATGATAGATAAGTAAGGATCGATTAGATACAGCACAGGAACAACGCTAATACGTGTTGTTTCGTTTAAAACTATTTCCAGCTCCTGCTGCGTCCAAAAACTTTGTATCTCACATCAGAGTTACTGGAGTCCATCCAAACGTCAAATAACATGATAGATGAGTAAGGATCGATTAGATACATCACAGGAACAACGCTAATACGTGTTGTTTCGTTCAAAATTATTTCCAGCTTCTGCTGCGTACGAGAATTTTGTTTCTCACATCAGAGTTACTGGAGTCCGTCCAAACGTCAAATAACATGATAGATGAGTAAGGATCGATTAGATACATCACAGGAACAACGCTAATACGTGTTGTTTCGTTCAAAACTATTTCCAGCTTCTGCTGCGTCCAAAAACTTTGTATCTCACATCAGACTTACTGGAGTCCATCCAAACGTCAAATAACATGTTAGATAATTAAGGATCGTTTAGATACATCACAGGAACAACGCTAATACGTGTTGTTTCGTTTAAAACTATTTCCAGCTCCTGCTGCGTCCAAAAACTTTGTATCTCACATCAGAGTTACTGGAGTCCGTCCAAACGTCAAATAACATGATAGATGAGTAAGGATCGATTAGATACATCACAGGAACAACGCTAATACGTGTTGTTTCGTTCAAAATTATTTCCAGCTTCTGCTGCGTACGAGAATTTTGTTTCTCACATCAGACTTACTGGAGTCCATCCAAACGTCAAATAACATGTTAGATAATTAAGGATCGTTTAGATACATCACAGGAACAACGCTAATACGTGTTGTTTCGTTCAAAATTATTTCCAGCTTCTGCTGCGTACGAGAATTTTGTTTCTCACATCAGAGTTAATGGAGTCCATCGAAACGTCAAATAACATGATAGATAAGTAAGGATCGATTAGATACATCACAGGAACAACGCTAATACGTGTTGTTTCGTTTAAAACTATTTCCAGCTCCTGCTGCGTCCAAAAACTTTGTATCTCACATCAGAGTTACTGGAGTCCGTCCAAACGTCAAATAACATGATAGATGAGTAAGGATCGATTAGATACATCACAGGAACAACGCTAATACGTGTTGTTTCGTTCAAAACTATTTCCAGTTTCTGCTGCGTCCGAGAACTTTGTATCTCACATCAGAGTTACTGGAGTCCGTCCAAACGTCAAGTAACATGATAGATGAGTAAGGATCGATTAGATACATCACAGGAACATCGCTAATGCGTGTTGTTTTGTTTAAAACTATTTCCAGCTTCTGTTGCGTCCGAAAATGTCGTATCTCACATCAGAGTTACTGGAGTCCATCGAAACGTCAAATAACATGATAGATAAGTAAGGATCGATTAGATACAGCACAGGAACAACGCTAATACGTGTTGTTTCGTTTAAAACTATTTCCAGCTCCTGCTGCGTCCAAAAACTGTATCTCACATCAGACTTACTGGAGTCCATCCAAACGTCAAATAACATGTTAGATAAGTAAGGATCGTTTAGATACATCACAGGAACAACGCTAATACCTGTTGTTTCGTTCAAAACTATTTCCAGCTTCTGCTGCGTCCGAGAACTTTGTATCTCACATCAGAGTTACTGGAGTCCGTCCAAACGTCAAATAACATGATAGATGAGTAAGGATCGATTAGATACATCACAGGAACAACGCTAATACGTGTTGTTTCGTTCAAAATTATTACCAGCTTCTGCTGCGTACGAGAACTTTGTTTCTCACATCAGAGTTACTGGAGTACGTCCAAACGTCAAATAACATGATAGATGAGTAAGGATCGATTAGATACATCACAGGAACAACGCTAATATGTGTTGTTTCGTTTAAAACTATTTCCAGCTGCTGCTGCGTCCGAAAATTTCGTATCTCACATTAGAGTTACTGGAGTCCATCGAAACGTCAAATAACATAGTAGCTATGATAGATGAGTAAGGATCGATTAGATACATCACAGGAACAACGCTAATACGTGTTGTTTCGTTCAAAACTATTTCCAGATTCTGCTGCGTCCGAGAACTTTGTTTCTCACATCAGAGTTACTGGAGTCCGTCCAAACGTCAAATAACATGATAGATGAGTAAGGATCGATTAGATACATCACAGGAACAACGCTAATATGTGTTGTTTCTTTTAAAACTATTTCCAGCTGCTGCTGCGTCCGAAAATTTCGTATCTCACATTAGAGTTACTGGAGTCCATCGAAACGTCAAATAACATAGTAGCTAAGTAAGGATCGACTAGATACATCACAGGAACAACGCTAATACTTGTTGTTTCGTTCAAAACTATTTCCAGCTTCTGCTGCGTCCAAAAACTTTGTATCTCACATCAGAGTTACTGGAGTCCATCCAAACGTAAAATTACATGATAGATGAGCAAGGATCGATTAGATACATCACAGGAACATCGCTAATGCGTGTTGTTTCGTTTAAAACTATTTCCAGCTTCTGCTGCGTCCGAAAATGTCGTATCTCACATCAGAGTTACTGGAGTCCATCGAAACGTCAAGTAACATGATAGATGAGTAAGGATCGATTAGATACATCACAGGAACAACGCTAATGCGTGTTGTTTCGTTTAAAACTATTTCCAGCTTCTGCTGCGTCCGAAAACTTTGTATCTCACATCAGAGTTACTGGAGTCCATCGAAACGTCAAATAACATGATAGATAAGTAAGGATCGATTAGATACATCACAGGAACAACGCTAATGCGTGTTGTTTCCTTTAAAACTATTTCCAGCTTCTGCTGCGTCCGAGAACTTCGTATCTCACATCAGGGTTACTGGAGTCCATCCAAACGTCAAATAACATGATATATAAGTAAGGATCGATTAGATACATCACAGGAACAACGCTAAGGCGTGTTGTTTCGTTCAAAACTATTTCCAGCTTCTGCTGCGTCCGAAAACTTTGTATCTCACATCAGAGTTACTGGAGTCCATCGAAACGCCAAATAACATGATAGATGAGTAAGGATCGATTAGATACATCACAGGAACAACGCTAATGCGTGTTGTTTCGTTTAAAACTATTTCCAGCTTCTGCTGCGTCCGAGAACTTCGTATCTCACATCAGGGTTACTTCAGTCCATCCAAACGTCAAATAACATGATATATAAGTAAGGATCGATTAGATACATCACAGGAACAACGCTAAGGCGTGTTGTTTCGTTCAAAACTATTTCCAGCTCCTGCTGCGTCCAAAAACTTTGTATCTCACATCAGACTTACTGGAGTCCATCCAAACGTCAAATAACATGTTAGATAAGTAAGGATCGTTTAGATACATCACAGGAACAACGCTAATACCTGTTGTTTCGTTCAAAACTATTTCCAGCTTCTGCTGCGTCCGAGAACTTTGTATCTCACATCAGAGTTACTGGAGTCCGTCCAAACGTCAAATAACATGATAGATGAGTAAGGATCTATTAGATACATCACAGGAACAACGCTAATACGTGTTGTTTCGTTCAAAACTATTTCCAGCTTCTGCTGCGTCCGAGAACTTTGTTTCTCACATCAGAGTTACTGGAGTCCGTCCAAACGTCAAATAACATGATAGATGAGTAAGGATCGACTAGATACATCACAGGAACAACGCTAATATGTGTTGTTTCGTTTAAAACTATTTCCAGCTGCTGCTGCGTCCGAAAATTTCGTATCTCACATTAGAGTAACTGGAGTCCATCGAAACGTCAAATAACATAGTAGCTATGATAGATGAGTAAGGATCGATTAGATACATCACAGGAACAACGCTAATACGTGTTGTTTCGTTCAAAACTATTTCCAGCTTCTGCTGCGTAAGAGAACTTTGTTTCTCACATCAGAGTTACTGGAGTCCGTCCAAACGTCAAATAACATGATAGATGAGTAAGGATCGATTAGATACATCACAGGAACAACGCTAATATGTGTTGTTTCGTTTAAAACTATTTCCAGCTGCTGCTGCGTCCGAAAATTTCGTATCTCACATTAGAGTTACTGGAGTCCATCGAAACGTCAAATAACATAGTAGCTAAGTAAGGATCGATTAGATACATCACAGGAACAACGCTAATACGTGTTGTTTCGTTCAAAACTATTTCCAGCTTCTGCTGCGTCCGAAAACGTCGTATCTCACATCAGAGTTACTAGAGTCCATCGAAACGTCAAATAACATGATAGATAAGTAAGGATCGATTAGATACAGCACAGGAACAACGCTAATACGTGTTGTTTCGTTTAAAACTATTTCCAGCTCCTGCTGCGTCCGAGAACTTCGTATCTCACATCAGAGTTACTGGAGTCCATCCAAACGTCAAATAACATGATATATAAGTAAGGATCGATTAGATACATCACAGGAACAACGCTAATGCGTGTTGTTTCGTTTAAAACTATTTCTAGCTTCAGCTGCGTCCGAGAACATCGTAACTCACATCAAAGTTACTGGAGTCCATCGAAACGCCAAATAACATGATAGATGAGTAAGGATCGATTAGATACATCACACGAACAACGTTAATACGTGTTGTTTCGTTCAAAACTATTTCCAGCTTCTGCTGCGTCCGAAAACTTTGTATCTCACATCAGAGTTACTGGAGTCCATCCAAACGTCAAATAACATGATAGATGAGTAAGGATCGATTAGATACATCACAGGAACAACGCTAATACGTGTTGTTTCGTTTAAAACTATTTCTAGCTTCAGCTGCGTCCGAGAACTTCGTATCTCACATCAAAGTTACTGGAGTCAATCGAGACGTCAAATAACATGATAGATGAGTAAGGATCGATTAGATACAGCACAGGAACAACGCTAATACGTGTTGTTTCGTTTAAAACTATTTCCAGCTCCTGCTGCGTCCAAAAACTTTGTATCTCACATCAGACTTACTGAAGTCCATCCAAACGTCAAATAACATGTTAGATAATTAAGGATCGTTTAGATACATCACAGGAACAACGCTAATACGTGTTGTCTCGTTCAAAACTATTTCCAGCTTCTGCTGCGTCCGAGAACTTTGTATCTCACATCAGCGTTACTAGAGTCCGTCCAAACGTCAAATAACATTATAGATGAGTAAGGATCGATTAGATACATCACAGGAACAACGCTAATATGTGTTGTTTCGTTTAAAACTATTTCCAGCTGCTGCTGCGTCCGAAAATTTCGTATCTCACATTAGAGATACTGGAGTCCATCGAAACGTCAAATAACATAGTAGCTAAGTAAGGATCGATTAGATACATCACAGGAACAACGCTAATACGTGTTGTTTCGTTCAAAACTATTTCCAGCTTCTGCTGCGTCCAAAAACTTTGTATCTCACATCAGAGTTACTGGAGTCCATCCAAACGTAAAATAACATGATAGATGAGTAAGGATCGATTAGATACATCACAGGAACATCGCTATTGCGTGTTGTTTCGTTTAAAACTATTTCCAGCTTCTGCTGCGTCCGAAAACTTTGTATCTCACATCAGAGTTACTGGAGTAAATCGAAACGTCAAATAACATGATAGATAAGTAAGGATCGATTAGATACATCACAGGAACAACGCTAATGCGTGTTGTTTCGTTTAAAACTATTTCTAGCTTCAGCTGCGTCCGAGAACTTCGTATCTCACATCAAAGTTACTGGAGTCCATCGAAACGCCAAATAACATGATAGATGAGTAAGGATCGATTAGATACATCACATCAACAACGCTAATACGTGTTGTTTCGTTTAAAGCTATTTCCAGCTTCAGCTGCGTCCGAGAACTTCGTATCTCACATCAAAGTTCCTGGAGTCCATCGAAACGCCAAATAACATGATAGATGAGTAAGGATCGATTAGATACATCACAGGAACAACGCTAATGCGTGTTGTTTCGTTTAAAACTATTTCCAGCTTCTGCTGCGTCCGAGAACTTCGTATCTCACATCAGAGTTACTGGAGTCCATCCAAACGTCAAATAACATGATAGATGAGAAAGGATCGATTATATACATCACAGGAACAACGCTAATACGTGTTGTTTCGTTTAAAACTATTTCCAGCTGCTGCTGCGTCCGAAAATTTCGTATCTCACATTAGAGATACTGGAGTCCATCGAAACGTCAAATAACATAGTAGCTAAGTAAGGATCGATTAGATACATCACAGGAACAACGCTAATACGTGTTGTTTCGTTCAAAACTATTTCCAGCTTCTGCTGCGTCCAAAAACTTTGTATCTCACATCAGAGTTACTGGAGTCCATCGAAACGCCAAATATCATGATAGATGAGTAAGGATCGATTAGATACATCACACGAACAACGTTAATACGTGTTGTTTCGTTCAAAACTATTTCCAGCTTCTGCTGCGTCCGAAAACTTTGTATTTCACATCAGAGTTACTGGAGTCCATCCAATCGTCAAATAACATGATACATGAATAAGGATCGATTAGATACATCACAGGAACAACGCTAATACGTGTTGTTTCGTTTAAAACTATTTCTAGCTTCAGCTGCGTCCGAGAACTTCGTATCTCACATCAAAGTTACTGGAGTCCATCGAAACGGCAAATAACATGATAGATGAGTAAGGATCGATTAGATACATCACAGGAACAACGCTAATACGTGTTGTTTCGTTTAAAACTATTTCAAGCTTCTGCTGCGTCCAAAAACTTTGTATCTCACATCAGACTTACTGGAGTCCATCCAAACGTCAAATAACATGTTAGATAATTAAGGATCGTTTAGATACATCACAGGAACAACGCTAATACGTGTTGTCTCGTTCAAAACTATTTCCAGCTTCTGCTGCGTCCGAGAACTTTGTATCTCACATCAGAGTTACTGGAGTCCGTCCAAACGTCAAATAACATGATAGATGAGTAAGGATCGATTAGATACGTCACAGGAAAACGCTAATATGTTTTGTTTCGTTTAAAACTATTTCCAGCTGCTGCTGCGTCCGAAAATTTCGTATCTCACATTAGAGATACTGGAGTTCATCGAAACGTCAAATAACATAGTAGCTAAGTAAGGATCGATTAGATACATCACAGGAACAACGCTAATACGTGTTGTTTCGTTCAAAACTATTTCCAGCTTCTGCTGCGTCCAAAAACTTTGTATCTCATATCAGAGTTACTGGAGTCCATCCAAACGTAAAATAACATGATAGATGAGTAAGGATCGATTAGATACATCACAGGAACATCGCTATTGCGTGTTGTTTCGTTTAAAACTATTTCCAGCTTCTGCTGCGTCCGAAAACTTTGTATCTCACATCAGAGTTACTGGAGTCCATCGAAACGTCAAATAACATGATAGATAAGTAAGGATCGATTAGATACATCACAGGAACAACGCTAATGCGTGTTGTTTCGTTTAAAACTATTTCTAGCTTCAGCTGCGTCAGAGAACTTCGTATCTCACATCAAAGTTACTGGAGTCCATCGAAACGCCAAATAACATGATAGATGAGTAAGGATCGATTAGATACATCACATCAACAACGCTAATGCGTGTTGTTTCGTTTAAAGCTATTTCCAGCTTCAGCTGCGTCCGAGAACTTCGTATCTCACATCAAAGTTCCTGGAGTCCATCGAAACGCCAAATAACATGATAGATGAGTAAGGATCGATTAGATACATCACAGGAACAACGCTAATACGTGTTGTTTCGTTTAAAACTATTTCCAGCTGCTGCTGCGTCCGAAAATTTCGTATCTCACATTAGAGATACTGGAGTCCATCGAAACGTCAAATAACATAGTAGCTAAGTAAGGATCGATTAGATACATCACAGGAACAACGCTAATACGTGTTGTTTCGTTTAAAACTATTTCCAGCTCCTGCTGCGTCCAAAAACTTTGTATCTCACATCAGACTTACTGGAGTCCATCCAAACGTCAAATAACATGTTAGATGAGTAAGGATCGATTAGATACAGCACAGGAACAACGCTAATACGTGTTGTTTCGTTTAAAACTATTTCCAGCTCCTGCTGCGTCCAAAAACTGTATCTCACATCAGACTTACTGGAGTCCATCCAAACGTCAAATAACATGTTAGATAATTAAGGATCGTTTAGATACATCACAGGAACAACGCTAATACGTGTTGTTTCGTTTAAAACTATTTCCAGCTCTTGCTGCGTCCAGAAACTTTGTATCTCACATCAGACTTACTGGAGTCCATCCAAACGTCAAATAACATGTTAGATAATTAAGGATCGTTTAGATACATCACAGGAACAACGCTAATACGTGTTGTCTCGTTCAAAACTATTTCCAGCTTCTGCTGCGCCCGAGAACTTTGTATCTCACATCAGAGTTACTGGAGTCCATCCAAACGTAAAATAACATGATAGATGAGTAAGGATCGATTAGATACATCACAGGAACATCGCTATTGCGTGTTGTTTCGTTTAAAACTATTTCCAGCTTCTGCTGCGTCCGAAAACTTCGTATCTCACATCAAAGTTACTGGAGTCCATCGAAACGCCAAATAACATGATAGATGAGTAAGGATCGATTAGATACATCACATCAACAACGCTAATGCGTGTTGTTTCGTTTAAAGCTATTTCCAGCTTCAGCTGCGTCCGAGAACTTCGTATCTCACATCAAAGTTCCTGGAGTCCATCGAAACGCCAAATAACATGATAGATGAGTAAGGATCGATTAGATACATCACAGGAACAACGCTAATACGTGTTGTTTCGTTTAAAACTATTTCCAGCTTCTGCTGCGCCCGAGAACTTTGTATCTCACATCAGAGTTACTGGAGTCCGTCCAAACGTAAAATAACATGATAGATGAGTAAGGATCGATTAGATACATCACAGGAACAACGCTAATATGTGTTGTTTCGTTTAAAACTATTTCCAGCTGCTGCTGCGTCCGAAAATTTCGTATCTCACATTAGAGTTACTGGAGTCCATCGAAACGTCAAATAACATAGTAGCTAAGTAAGGATCGATTAGATACATCACAGGAACAACGCTAATACGTGTTGTTTCGTTCAAAACTATTTCCAGCTTCTGCTGCGTCCAAAAACTTTGTATCTCACATCAGAGTTACTGGAGTCCATCCAAACGTAAAATAACATGATAGATGAGTAAGGATCGATTAGATACATCACAGGAACAACGCTAATACGTGTTGTCTCGTTCAAAACTATTTCCAGCTTCTGCTGCGTCCAAAAACTTTGTATCTCACATCAGAGTTACTGGAGTCCATCCAAACGTAAAATAACATGATAGATGAGTAAGGATCGATTAGATACATCACAGGAACAACGCTAATACGTGTTGTTTCGTTTAAAACTATTTCCAGCTCCTGCTGCGTCCAAAAACTTTGTATCTCACATCAGAGTTACTGGAGTCCGTCCAAACGTCAAATAACATGATAGATGAGTAAGGATCGATTAGATACATCACAGGAACAACGCTAATACGTGTTGTTTCGTTCAAAATTATTTCCAGCTTCTGCTGCGTACGAGAATTTTGTTTCTCACATCAGAGTTACTGGAGTCCGTCCAAACGTCAAATAACATGATAGATGAGTAAGGATCGATTAGATACATCACAGGAACAACGCTAATACGTGTTGTTTCGTTCAAAACTATTTCCAGCTTCTGCTGCGTCCAAAAACTTTGTATCTCACATCAGACTTACTGGAGTCCATCCAAACGTCAAATAACATGTTAGATAATTAAGGATCGTTTAGATACATCACAGGAACAACGCTAATACGTGTTGTTTCGTTTAAAACTATTTCCAGCTCCTGCTGCGTCCAAAAACTTTGTATCTCACATCAGAGTTACTGGAGTCCGTCCAAACGTCAAATAACATGATAGATGAGTAAGGATCGATTAGATACATCACAGGAACAACGCTAATACGTGTTGTTTCGTTCAAAATTATTTCCAGCTTCTGCTGCGTACGAGAATTTTGTTTCTCACATCAGACTTACTGGAGTCCATCCAAACGTCAAATAACATGTTAGATAATTAAGGATCGTTTAGATACATCACAGGAACAACGCTAATACGTGTTGTTTCGTTCAAAATTATTTCCAGCTTCTGCTGCGTACGAGAATTTTGTTTCTCACATCAGAGTTAATGGAGTCCATCGAAACGTCAAATAACATGATAGATAAGTAAGGATCGATTAGATACATCACAGGAACAACGCTAATACGTGTTGTTTCGTTTAAAACTATTTCCAGCTCCTGCTGCGTCCAAAAACTTTGTATCTCACATCAGAGTTACTGGAGTCCGTCCAAACGTCAAATAACATGATAGATGAGTAAGGATCGATTAGATACATCACAGGAACAACGCTAATACGTGTTGTTTCGTTCAAAACTATTTCCAGTTTCTGCTGCGTCCGAGAACTTTGTATCTCACATCAGAGTTACTGGAGTCCGTCCAAACGTCAAGTAACATGATAGATGAGTAAGGATCGATTAGATACATCACAGGAACATCGCTAATGCGTGTTGTTTTGTTTAAAACTATTTCCAGCTTCTGTTGCGTCCGAAAATGTCGTATCTCACATCAGAGTTACTGGAGTCCATCGAAACGTCAAATAACATGATAGATAAGTAAGGATCGATTAGATACAGCACAGGAACAACGCTAATACGTGTTGTTTCGTTCAAAACTATTTCCAGCTTCTGCTGCGTCCGAAAACTTTGTATCTCACATCAGAGTTACTGGAGTCCATCCAAACGTCAAATAACATGATAGATGAGTAAGGATCGATTAGATACATCACAGGAACAACGCTAATACGTGTTGTTTCGTTTAAAACTATTTCTAGCTTCAGCTGCGTCCGAGAACTTCGTATCTCACATCAAAGTTACTGGAGTCCATCGAAACGTCAAATAACATGATAGATAAGTAAGGATCGATTAGATACAGCACAGGAACAACGCTAATACGTGTTGTTTCGTTTAAAACTATTTCCAGCTCCTGCTGCGTCCAAAAACTGTATCTCACATCAGACTTACTGGAGTCCATCCAAACGTCAAATAACATGTTAGATAAGTAAGGATCGTTTAGATACATCACAGGAACAACGCTAATACCTGTTGTTTCGTTCAAAACTATTTCCAGCTTCTGCTGCGTCCGAGAACTTTGTATCTCACATCAGAGTTACTGGAGTCCGTCCAAACGTCAAATAACATGATAGATGAGTAAGGATCGATTAGATACATCACAGGAACAACGCTAATACGTGTTGTTTCGTTCAAAATTATTACCAGCTTCTGCTGCGTACGAGAACTTTGTTTCTCACATCAGAGTTACTGGAGTACGTCCAAACGTCAAATAACATGATAGATGAGTAAGGATCGATTAGATACATCACAGGAACAACGCTAATATGTGTTGTTTCGTTTAAAACTATTTCCAGCTGCTGCTGCGTCCGAAAATTTCGTATCTCACATTAGAGTTACTGGAGTCCATCGAAACGTCAAATAACATAGTAGCTATGATAGATGAGTAAGGATCGATTAGATACATCACAGGAACAACGCTAATACGTGTTGTTTCGTTCAAAACTATTTCCAGATTCTGCTGCGTCCGAGAACTTTGTTTCTCACATCAGAGTTACTGGAGTCCGTCCAAACGTCAAATAACATGATAGATGAGTAAGGATCGATTAGATACATCACAGGAACAACGCTAATATGTGTTGTTTCTTTTAAAACTATTTCCAGCTGCTGCTGCGTCCGAAAATTTCGTATCTCACATTAGAGTTACTGGAGTCCATCGAAACGTCAAATAACATAGTAGCTAAGTAAGGATCGACTAGATACATCACAGGAACAACGCTAATACTTGTTGTTTCGTTCAAAACTATTTCCAGCTTCTGCTGCGTCCAAAAACTTTGTATCTCACATCAGAGTTACTGGAGTCCATCCAAACGTAAAATTACATGATAGATGAGTAAGGATCGATTAGATACATCACAGGAACATCGCTAATGCGTGTTGTTTCGTTTAAAACTATTTCCAGCTTCTGCTGCGTCCGAAAATGTCGTATCTCACATCAGAGTTACTGGAGTCCATCGAAACGTCAAGTAACATGATAGATGAGTAAGGATCGATTAGATACATCACAGGAACAACGCTAATGCGTGTTGTTTCGTTTAAAACTATTTCCAGCTTCTGCTGCGTCCGAAAACTTTGTATCTCACATCAGAGTTACTGGAGTCCATCGAAACGTCAAATAACGTGATAGATAAGTAAGGATCGATTAGATACATCACAGGAACAACGCTAATGCGTGTTGTTTCCTTTAAAACTATTTCCAGCTTCTGCTGCGTCCGAGAACTTCGTATCTCACATCAGGGTTACTGGAGTCCATCCAAACGTCAAATAACATGATATATAAGTAAGGATCGATTAGATACATCACAGGAACAACGCTAAGGCGTGTTGTTTCGTTCAAAACTATTTCCAGCTTCTGCTGCGTCCGAAAACTTTGTATCTCACATCAGAGTTACTGGAGTCCATCGAAACGCCAAATAACATGATAGATGAGTAAGGATCGATTAGATACATCACAGGAACAACGCTAATGCGTGTTGTTTCGTTTAAAACTATTTCCAGCTTCTGCTGCGTCCGAGAACTTCGTATCTCACATCAGGGTTACTTCAGTCCATCCAAACGTCAAATAACATGATATATAAGTAAGGATCGATTAGATACATCACAGGAACAACGCTAAGGCGTGTTGTTTCGTTCAAAACTATTTCCAGCTCCTGCTGCGTCCAAAAACTTTGTATCTCACATCAGACTTACTGGAGTCCATCCAAACGTCAAATAACATGTTAGATAAGTAACGATCGTTTAGATACATCACAGGAACAACGCTAATACCTGTTGTTTCGTTCAAAACTATTTCCAGCTTCTGCTGCGTCCGAGAACTTTGTATCTCACATCAGAGTTACTGGAGTCCGTCCAAACGTCAAATAACATGATAGATGAGTAAGGATCTATTAGATACATCACAGGAACAACGCTAATACGTGTTGTTTCGTTCAAAACTATTTCCAGCTTCTGCTGCGTCCGAGAACTTTGTTTCTCACATCAGAGTTACTGGAGTCCGTCCAAACGTCAAATAACATGATAGATGAGTAAGGATCGACTAGATACATCACAGGAACAACGCTAATATGTGTTGTTTCGTTTAAAACTATTTCCAGCTGCTGCTGCGTCCGAAAATTTCGTATCTCACATTAGAGTAACTGGAGTCCATCGAAACGTCAAATAACATAGTAGCTATGATAGATGAGTAAGGATCGATTAGATACATCACAGGAACAACGCTAATACGTGTTGTTTCGTTCAAAACTATTTCCAGCTTCTGCTGCGTCCGAGAACTTTGTTTCTCACATCAGAGTTACTGGAGTCCGTCCAAACGTCAAATAACATGATAGATGAGTAAGGATCGATTAGATACATCACAGGAACAACGCTAATATGTGTTGTTTCGTTTAAAACTATTTCCAGCTGCTGCTGCGTCCGAAAATTTCGTATCTCACATTAGAGTTACTGGAGTCCATCGAAACGTCAAATAACATAGTAGCTAAGTAAGGATCGATTAGATACATCACAGGAACAACGCTAATACGTGTTGTTTCGTTCAAAACTATTTCCAGCTTCTGCTGCGTCCGAAAACGTCGTATCTCACATCAGAGTTACTAGAGTCCATCGAAACGTCAAATAACATGATAGATAAGTAAGGATCGATTAGATACAGCACAGGAACAACGCTAATACGTGTTGTTTCGTTTAAAACTATTTCCAGCTCCTGCTGCGTCCAAAAACTTTGTATCTCACATCAGACTTACTGGAGTCCATCCAAACGTCAAATAACATGTTAGATAAGTAAGGATCGTTTAGATACATCACAGGAACAACGCTAATATGTGTTGTTTCGTTTAAAACTATTTCCAGCTGCTGCTGCGTCCGAAAATTTCGTATCTCACATTAGAGTTACTGGAGTCCATCGAAACGTCAAATAACATAGTAGCTAAGTAAGGATCGATTAGATACATCACAGGAACAACGCTAATACGTGTTGTTTCGTTCAAAACTATTTCCAGTTTCTGCTGCGTCCGAGAACTTTGTATCTCACATCAGAGTTACTGGAGTCCGTCCAAACGTCAAGTAACATGATAGATGAGTAAGGATCGATTAGATACATCACAGGAACATCGCTAATGCGTGTTGTTTTGTTTAAAACTATTTCCAGCTTCTGCTGCGTCCGAAAATGTCGTATCTCACATCAGAGTTACTGGAGTCCATCGAAACGTCAAATAACATGATAGATAAGTAAGGATCGATTAGATACAGCACAGGAACAACGCTAATACGTGTTGTTTCGTTCAAAACTATTTCCAGCTTCTGCTGCGTCCGAAAACTTTGTATCTCACATCAGAGTTACTGGAGTCCATCCAAACGTCAAATAACATGATAGATGAGTAAGGATCGATTAGATACATCACAGGAACAACGCTAATACGTGTTGTTTCGTTTAAAACTATTTCTAGCTTCAGCTGCGTCCGAGAACTTCGTATCTCACATCAAAGTTACTGGAGTCCATCGAAACGTCAAATAACATGATAGATAAGTAAGGATCGATTAGATACAGCACAGGAACAACGCTAATACGTGTTGTTTCGTTTAAAACTATTTCCAGCTGCTGCTGCGTCCGAAAATTTCGTATCTCACATTAGAGATACTGGAGTCCATCGAAACGTCAAATAACATAGTAGCTAAGTAAGGATCGATTAGATACATCACAGGAACAACGCTAATACGTGTTGTTTCGTTCAAAACTATTTCCAGCTTCTGCTGCGTCCAAAAACTTTGTATCTCACATCAGAGTTACTGGAGTCCATCCAAACGTAAAATAACATGATAGATGAGTAAGGATCGATTAGATACATCACAGGAACATCGCTAATGCGTGTTGTTTCGTTTAAAACTATTTCCAGCTTCTGCTGCGTCCGAAAACGTCGTATCTCACATCAGAGTTACTAGAGTCCATCGAAACGTCAAATAACATGATAGATAAGTAAGGATCGATTAGATACAGCACAGGAACAACGCTAATACGTGTTGTTTCGTTTAAAACTATTTCCAGCTCCTGCTGCGTCCGAAAATTTCGTATCTCACATTAGAGATACTGGAGTCCATCGAAACGTCAAATAACATGATAGATAAGTAAGGATCGATTAGATACATCACAGGAACAACGCTAATACGTGTTGTTTCGTTCAAAACTATTTCCAGCTTCTGCTGCGTCCAAAAACTTTGTATCTCACATCAGAGTTACTGGAGTCCATCCAAACGTAAAATAACATGATAGATGAGTAAGGATCGATTAGATACATCACAGGAACATCGCTATTGCGTGTTGTTTCGTTTAAAACTATTTCCAGCTTCTGCTGCGTCCGAAAACGTCGTATCTCACATCAGAGTTACTGGAGTCCGTCCAAACGTCAAATAACATGACAGATAAGTAAGTATCGATTAGATACATCACAGGAGCAACGCTAATATGTGTTGTTTCGTTTAAAACTATTTCCAGCTGCTGCTGCGTCCGAAAATTTCGTATCTCACATTAGAGATACTGGAGTCCATCGAAACGTCAAATAACATAGTAGCTAAGTAAGGATCGATTAGATACATCACAGGAACAACGCTAATACGTGTTGTTTCGTTCAAAACTATTTCCAGCTTCTGCTGCGTCCAAAAACTTTGTATCTCACATCAGAGTTACTGGAGTCCATCCAAACGTAAAATAACATGATAGATGAGTAAGGATCGATTAGATACATCACAGGAACATCGCTAATGCGTGTTGTTTCGTTTAAAACTATTTCCAGCTTCTGCTGCGTCCGAAAACGTCGTATCTCACATCAGAGTTACTAGAGTCCATCGAAACGTCAAATAACATGATAGATAAGTAAGGATCGATTAGATACAGCACAGGAACAACGCTAATACGTGTTGTTTCGTTTAAAACTATTTCCAGCTCCTGCTGCGTCCAAAAACTTTGTATCTCACATCAGACTTACTGGAGTCCATCCAAACGTCAAATAACATGTTAGATAAGTAAGGATCGTTTAGATACATCACAGGAACAACGCTAATACGTGTTGTTTCGTTCAAAACTATTTCCAGTTTCTGCTGCGTCCGAGAACTTTGTATCTCACATCAGAGTTACTGGAGTCCGTCCAAACGTCAAGTAACATGATAGATGAGTAAGGATCGATTAGATACATCACAGGAACATCGCTAATGCGTGTTGTTTTGTTCAAAACTATTTCCAGCTTCTGCTGCGTCCGAGAACTTTGTATCTCACATCAGGGTTACTGGAGTCCATCCAAACGTCAAATAACATGATATATAAGTAAGGATCGATTAGATACATCACAGGAACAACGCTAAGGCGTGTTGTTTCGTTCAAAACTATTTCCAGCTCCTGCTGCGTCCAAAAACTTTGTATCTCACATCAGACTTACTGGAGTCCATCCAAACGTCAAATAACATGTTAGATAAGTAAGGATCGTTTAGATACATCACAGGAACAACGCTAATACCTGTTGTTTCGTTCAAAACTATTTCCAGCTTCTGCTGCGTCCGAGAACTTTGTATCTCACATCAGAGTTACTGGAGTCCGTCCAAACGTCAAATAACATGATAGATGAGTAAGGATCTATTAGATACATCACAGGAACAACGCTAATACGTGTTGTTTCGTTCAAAACTATTTCCAGCTTCTGCTGCGTCCGAGAACTTTGTTTCTCACATCAGAGTTACTGGAGTCCGTCCAAACGTCAAATAACATGATAGATGAGTAAGGATCGACTAGATACATCACAGGAACAACGCTAATATGTGTTGTTTCGTTTAAAACTATTTCCAGCTGCTGCTGCGTCCGAAAATTTCGTATCTCACATTAGAGTAACTGGAGTCCATCGAAACGTCAAATAACATAGTAGCTATGATAGATGAGTAAGGATCGATTAGATACATCACAGGAACAACGCTAATACGTGTTGTTTCGTTCAAAACTATTTCCAGCTTCTGCTGCGTCCGAGAACTTTGTTTCTCACATCAGAGTTACTGGAGTCCGTCCAAACGTCAAATAACATGATAGATGAGTATGGATCGATTAGATACATCACAGGAACAACGCTAATATGTGTTGTTTCGTTTAAAACTATTTCCAGCTGCTGCTGCGTCCGAAAATTTCGTATCTCACATTAGAGTTACTGGAGTCCATCGAAACGTCAAATAACATAGTAGCTAAGTAAGGATCGATTAGATACATCACAGGAACAACGCTAATACGTGTTGTTTCGTTCAAAACTATTTCCAGCTTCTGCTGCGTCCGAAAACGTCGTATCTCACATCAGAGTTACTAGAGTCCATCGAAACGTCAAATAACATGATAGATAAGTAAGGATCGATTAGATACAGCACAGGAACAACGCTAATACGTGTTGTTTCGTTTAAAACTATTTCCAGCTCCTGCTGCGTCCAAAAACTTTGTATCTCACATCAGACTTACTGGAGTATATCCAAACGTCAAATAACATGTTAGATAAGTAAGGATCGTTTAGATACATCACAGGAACAACGCTAATACGTGTTGTTTCGTTCAAAACTATTTCCAGTTTCTGCTGCGTCCGAGAACTTTGTATCTCACATCAGAGTTACTGGAGTCCGTCCAAACGTCAAGTAACATGATAGATGAGTAAGGATCGATTAGATACATCACAGGAACATCGCTAATGCGTGTTGTTTTGTTTAAAACTATTTCCAGCTTCTGCTGCGTCCGAAAATGTCGTATCTCACATCAGAGTTACTGGAGTCCATCGAAACGTCAAATAACATGATAGATAAGTAAGGATCGATTAGATACAGCACAGGAACAACGCTAATACGTGTTGTTTCGTTCAAAACTATTTCCAGTTTCTGCTGCGTCCGAAAACTTTGTATCTCACATCAAAGTTACTGGAGTCCATCGAAACGTCAAATAACATGATAGATAAGTAAGGATCGATTAGATACAGCACAGGAACAACGCTAATACGTGTTGTTTCGTTTAAAACTATTTCCAGCTGCTGCTGCGTCCGAAAATTTCGTATCTCACATTAGAGATACTGGAGTCCATCGAAACGTCAAATAACATAGTAGCTAAGTAAGGATCGATTAGATACATCACAGGAACAACGCTAATACGTGTTGTTTCGTTCAAAACTATTTCCAGCTTCTGCTGCGTCCAAAAACTTTGTATCTCACATCAGAGTTACTGGAGTCCATCCAAACGTAAAATAACATGATAGATGAGTAAGGATCGATTAGATACATCACAGGAACATCGCTAATGCGTGTTGTTTCGTTTAAAACTATTTCCAGCTTCTGCTGCGTCCGAAAACGTCGTATCTCACATCAGAGTTACTAGAGTCCATCGAAACGTCAAATAACATGATAGATAAGTAAGGATCGATTAGATACAGCACAGGAACAACGCTAATACGTGTTGTTTCGTTTAAAACTATTTCCAGCTCCTGCTGCGTCCGAAAATTTCGTATCTCACATTAGAGATACTGGAGTCCATCGAAACGTCAAATAACATGATAGATAAGTAAGGATCGATTAGATACATCACAGGAACAACGCTAATACGTGTTGTTTCGTTCAAAACTATTTCCTGCTTCTGCTGCGTCCAAAAACTTTGTATCTCACATCAGAGTTACTGGAGTCCATCCAAACGTAAAATAACATGATAGATGAGTAAGGATCGATTAGATACATCACAGGAACATCGCTATTGCGTGTTGTTTCGTTTAAAACTATTTCCAGCTTCTGCTGCGTCCGAAAACGTCGTATCTCACATCAGAGTTACTGGAGTCCGTCCAAACGTCAAATAACATGACAGATAAGTAAGTATCGATTAGATACATCACAGGAACAACGCTAATATGTGTTGTTTCGTTTAAAACTATTTCCAGCTGCTGCTGCGTCCGAAAATTTCGTATCTCACATTAGAGATACTGGAGTCCATCGAAACGTCAAATAACATAGTAGCTAAGTAAGGATCGATTAGATACATCACAGGAACAACGCTAATACGTGTTGTTTCGTTCAAAACTATTTCCAGCTTCTGCTGCGTCCAAAAACTTTGTATCTCACATCAGAGTTACTGGAGTCCATCCAAACGTAAAATAACATGATAGATGAGTAAGGATCGATTAGATACATCACAGGAACATCGCTAATGCGTGTTGTTTCGTTTAAAACTATTTCCAGCTTCTGCTGCGTCCGAAAACGTCGTATCTCACATCAGAGTTACTAGAGTCCATCGAAACGTCAAATAACATGATAGATAAGTAAGGATCGATTAGATACAGCACAGGAACAACGCTAATACGTGTTGTTTCGTTTAAAACTATTTCCAGCTCCTGCTGCGTCCAAAAACTTTGTATCTCACATCAGACTTACTGGAGTCCATCCAAACGTCAAATAACATGTTAGATAAGTAAGGATCGTTTAGATACATCACAGGAACAACGCTAATACGTGTTGTTTCGTTCAAAACTATTTCCAGTTTCTGCTGCGTCCGAGAACTTTGTATCTCACATCAGAGTTACTGGAGTCCGTCCAAACGTCAAGTAACATGATAGATGAGTAAGGTTCGATTAGATACATCACAGGAACATCGCTAATGCGTGTTGTTTTGTTTAAAACTATTTCCAGCTCCTGCTGCGTCCAAAAACTTTGTATCTCACATCAGAGTTACTGGAGTCCGTCCAAACGTCAAATAACATGATAGATAAGTAAGGATCGATTAGATACATCACAGGAACAACGCTAATACGTGTTGTTTCGTTCAAAATTATTTCCAGCTTCTGCTGCGTACGAGAACTTTGTTTCTCACATCAAAGTTACTGGAGTCCATCGAAACGTCAAATAACATGACAGATAAGTAAGGATCGATTAGATACAGCACAGGAACAACGCTAATACGTGTTGTTTCGTTCAAAACTATTTCCAGCTTCTGCTGCGTCCGAAAACTTTGTATCTCACATCAGAGTTACTGGAGTCCATCCAAACGTCAAATAACATGATAGATGAGTAAGGATCGATTAGATACATCACAGGAACAACGCTAATACGTGTTGTTTCGTTTAAAACTATTTCTAGCTTCAGCTGCGTCCGAGAACTTCGTATCTCACATCAAAGTTACTGGAGTCCATCGAAACGTCAAATAACATGATAGATAAGTAAGGATCGATTAGATACAGCACAGGAACAACGCTAATACGTGTTGTTTCGTTTAAAACTATTTCCAGCTCCTGCTGCGTCCAAAAACTTTGTATCTCACATCAGACTTACTGGAGTCCATCCAAACGTCAAATAACATGTTAGATAAGTAAGGATCGTTTAGATACATCACAGGAACAACGCTAATACCTGTTGTTTCGTTCAAAACTATTTCCAGCTTCTGCTGCGTCCGAGAACTTTGTATCTCACATCAGAGTTACTGGAGTCCGTCCAAACGTCAAATAACATGATAGATGAGTAAGGATCGATTAGATACATCACAGGAACAACGCTAATACGTGTTGTTTCGTTCAAAATTATTTCCAGCTTCTGCTGCGTACGAGAACTTTGTTTCTCACATCAGAGTTACTGGAGTACGTCCAAACGTCAAATAACATGATAGATGAGTAAGGATCGATTAGATACATCACAGGAACAACGCTAATATGTGTTGTTTCGTTTAAAACTATTTCCAGCTGCTGCTGCGTCCGAAAATTTCGTATCTCACATTAGAGTTACTGGAGTCCATCGAAACGTCAAATAACATAGTAGCTATGATAGATGAGTAAGGATCGATTAGATACATCACAGGAACAACGCTAATACGTGTTGTTTCGTTCAAAACTATTTCCAGATTCTGCTGCGTCCGAGAACTTTGTTTCTCACATCAGAGTTACTGGAGTCCGTCCAAACGTCAAATAACATGATAGATGAGTAAGGATCGATTAGATACATCACAGGAACAACGCTAATATGTGTTGTTTCTTTTAAAACTATTTCCAGCTGCTGCTGCGTCCGAAAATTTCGTATCTCACATTAGAGTTACTGGAGTCCATCGAAACGTCAAATAACATAGTAGCTAAGTAAGGATCGATTAGATACATCACAGGAACAACGCTAATACTTGTTGTTTCGTTCAAAACTATTTCCAGCTTCTGCTGCGTCCAAAAACTTTGTATCTCACATCAGAGTTACTGGAGTCCATCCAAACGTAAGATTACATGATAGATGAGTAAGGATCGATTAGATACATCACAGGAACATCGCTAATGCGTGTTGTTTCGTTTAAAACTATTTCCAGCTCCTGCTGCGTCCAAAAACTTTGTATCTCACATCAGACTTACTGGAGTCCATCCAAACGTCAAATAACATGTTAGATAAGTAAGGATCGTTTAGATACATCACAGGAACAACGCTAATACGTGTTGTTTCGTTCAAAACTATTTCCAGTTTCTGCTGCGTCCGAGAACTTTGTATCTCACATCAGAGTTACTGGAGTCCGTCCAAACGTCAAGTAACATGATAGATGAGTAAGGATCGATTAGATACATCACAGGAACATCGCTAATGCGTGTTGTTTTGTTTAAAACTATTTCCAGCTTCTGTTGCGTCCGAAAATGTCGTATCTCACATCAGAGTTACTGGAGTCCATCGAAACGTCAAATAACATGATAGATAAGTAAGGATCGATTAGATACAGCACAGGAACAACGCTAATACGTGTTGTTTCGTTCAAAACTATTTCCAGCTTCTGCTGCGTCCGAAAACTTTGTATCTCACATCAGAGTTACTGGAGTCCATCCAAACGTAAAATAACATGATAGATGAGTAAGGATCGATTAGATACATCACAGGAACATCGCTATTGCGTGTTGTTTCGTTTAAAACTATTTCCAGCTTCTGCTGCGTCCGAAAACTTTGTATCTCACATCAGAGTTACTGGAGTCCATCGAAACGTCAAATAACATGATAGATAAGTAAGGATCGATTAGATACATCACAGGAACAACGCTAATGCGTGTTGTTTCGTTTAAAACTATTTCTAGCTTCAGCTGCGTCCGAGAACTTCGTATCTCACATCAAAGTTACTGGAGTCCATCGAAACGCCAAATAACATGATAGATGAGTAAGGATCGATTAGATACATCACATCAACAACGCTAATGCGTGTTGTTTCGTTTAAAACTATTTCCAGCTTCAGCTGCGTCCGAGAACTTCGTATCTCACATCAAAGTTACTGGAGTCCATCGAAACGCCAAATAACATGATAGATGAGTAAGGATCGATTAGATACATCACAGGAACATCGCTATTGCTTGTTGTTTCGTTTAAAACTATTTCCAGCTTCTGCTGCGTCCGAAAACTTTTTATCTCACATCAGAGTTACTGGAGTCCATCGAAACGTCAAATAACATGATAGATGAGTAAGGATCGATTAGATACATCACAGGAACATCGCTATTGCTTGTTGTTTCGTTTAAAACTATTTCCAGCTTCTGCTGCGTCCGAAAACTTTGTATCTCACATCAGAGTTACTGGAGTCCATCGAAACGTCAAATAACATGATAGATAAGTAAGGATCGATTAGATACATCACAGGAACATCGCTAATGCGTGTTGTTTCGTTTAAAACTATTTCCAGCTTCTGCTGCGTCCGAAAACGTCGTATCTCACATCAGAGTTACTGGAGTCCATCGAAACGTCAAATAACATGATAGATAAGTAAGGATCGATTAGATACAGCACAGGAACAACGCTAATACGTGTTGTTTCGTTTAAAACTATTTCCAGCTCCTGCTGCGTCCAAAAACTTTGTATCTCACATCAGACTTACTGGAGTCCATCCAAACGTCAAATAACATGTTAGATAAGTAAGGATCGTTTAGATACATTACAGGAACAACGCGAATACCTGTTGTTTCGTTCAAAACTATTTCCAGCTTCTGCTGCGTCCGAAAGTTTCGTATCTCACATTAGAGTTACTGGAGTCCATCGAAACGTCAAATAACATAGTAGCTAAGTAAGGATCGATTAGATACATCACAGGAACAACGCTAATACGTGTTGTTTCGTTCAAAACTATTTCCAGCTTCTGCTGCGTCCAAAAACTTTGTATCTCACATCAGAGTTACTGGAGTCCGTCCAAACGTCAAATAACATGATAGATGAGTAAGGATCGATTAGATACATCACAGGAACATCGCTAATGCGTGTTGTTTCGTTTAAAACTATTTCCAGCTTCTGCTGCGTCCGAAAATGTCGTATCTCACATCAGAGTTACTGGAGTCCATCGAAACGTCAAGTAACATGATAGATGAGTAAGGATCGATTAGATACATCACAGGAACAACGCTAATACCTGTTGTTTCGTTCAAAACTATTTCCAGCTTCTGCTGCGTCCGAGAACTTTGTATCTCACATCAGAGTTACTGAAGTCCGTCCAAACGTCAAATAACATGATAGATGAGTAAGGATCGATTAGATACATCACAGGAACAACGCTAATACGTGTTGTTTCGTTCAAAACTATTTCCAGCTTCTGCTGCGTCCAAAAACTTTGTATCTCACATCAAAGTTACTGGAGTCCATCGAAACGCCAAATAACATGATAGATGAGTAAGGATCGATTAGATACATCACAGGAACAACGCTAATGCGTGTTGTTTCGTTTAAAACTATTTCCAGCTTCTGCTGCGTCCGAGAACTTCGTATCTCACATCAGAGTTACTGGAGTCCATCGAAACGTCAAATAACATAGTAGCTATGATAGATGAGTAAGGATCGATTAGATACATCACAGGAACAACGCTAATACGTGTTGCTTCGTTTAAAACTATTTCCAGCTTCTGCTGCGTCCGAAAACGTCGTATCTCACATCAGAGTTACTGGAGTCCATCGAAACGTCAAATAACATGATAGATAAGTAAGGATCGATTAGATACAGCACAGGAACAACGCTAATACCTGTTGTTTCGTTCAAAACTATTTCCAGCTTCTGCTGCGTCCGAGAACTTTGTATCTCACATCAGAGTTACTGGAGTCCGTCCAAACGTCAAATAACATGATAGATGAGTAAGGATCGATTAGATACATCACAGGAACAACGCTAATACGTGTTGTTTCGTTCAAAACTATTTCCAGCTTCTGCTGCGTCCGAGAACTTTGTTTCTCAAATCAGAGTTACTTGAGTCCGTCCAAACGTCAAATAACATGATAGATGAGAAAGGATCGATTAGATACATCACAGGAACAACGCTAATATGTGTTGTTTCGTTTAAAACTATTTCCAGCTGCTGCTGCGTCCGAAAATTTCGTATCTCACATTAGAGTTACTGGAGTCCATCGAAACGTCAAATAACATAGTAGCTATGATAGATGAGTAAGGATCGATTAGATACATCACAGGAACAACGCTAATACGTGTTGTTTCGTTCAAAACTATTTCCAGATTCTGCTGCGTCCAAAAACTTTGTATCTCACATCAGAGTTACTGGAGTCCATCGAAACGTCAACTAACATAATAGATAAGTAAGGATCGATTAGATACATCACAGGAACAACGCTAATGCGTGTTGTTTCGTTTAAAACTATTTCTACCTTCAGCTGCGTCCGAGAACTACGTATCTCACATCAAAGTTACTGGAGTCCATCGAAACGCCAAATAACATGATGGATGAGTAAGGATCGATTAGATACATCACAGGAACAACGCTAATGCGTGTTGTTTCGTTTAAAACTATTTCCAGCTTCTGCTGCGTCCGAGAACTTCGTATCTCACATCAGAGTTACTGGAGTCCATCCAAACGTCAAATAACATGATAGATGAGAAAGGTTCAATTAGATACATCACAGGAACAACGCTAATACGTGTTGTTTCGTTTAAAACTATTTCCAGCTTCTGCTGCGTCCGAAAACGTCGTATCTCACATCAGAGTTACTGGAGTCCATCGAAACGTCAAATAACATGATAGATAAGTAAGGATCGATTAGATACAGCACAGGAACAACGCTAATACCTGTTGTTTCGTTCAAAACTATTTCCAGCTTCTGCTGCGTCCGAGAACTTTGTATCTCACATCAGAGTTACTGGAGTCCATCCAAACGTAAAATAGCATGATAGATGAGTAAGGATCGATTAGATACATCACAGGAACATCGCTAATGCGTGTTGTTTCGTTTAAAACTATTTCCAGCTTCTGCTGCGTCCGAAAATGTCGTATCTCACATCAGAGTTACTGGAGTCCATCGAAACGTCAAATAACATGAAGGATAAGTAAGGATCGATTAGATACATCACAGGAACAACGCTAATGCGTGTTGTTTCCTTTAAAACTATTTCCAGCTTCTGCTGCGTCCGAGAACTTCGTATCTCACATCAGGGTTACTGGAGTCCATCCAAACGTCAAATAACATGATATATAAGTAAGGATCGATTAGATACATCACAGGAACAACGCTAAGGCGTGTTGTTTCGTTCAAAACTATTTCCAGCTTCTGCTGCGTCCGAAAACTTTGTATCTCACATCAGAGTTACTGGAGTCCATCGAAACGCCAAATAACATGATAGATGAGTAAGGATCGATTAGATACATCACAGGAACAACGCTAATGCGTGTTGTTTCGTTTAAAACTATTTCCAGCTTCTGCTGCGTCCGAGAACTTCGTATCTCACATCAGAGTTACTTCAGTCCTTCCAAACGTCAAATAACATGATATATAAGTAAGGATCGATTAGATACATCACAGGAACAACGCTAATGCGTGTTGTTTCGTTTAAAACTATTTCTAGCTTCAGCTGCGTCCGAGAACTTCGTAACTCACATCAAAGTTACTGGAGTCCATCGAAACGCCAAATAACATGATAGATGAGTAAGGATCGATTAGATACATCACAGGAACAACGCTAATACGTGTTGTTTCGTTTAAAACTATTTCTAGCTTCTGCTGCGTCCGAGAACTTTGTATCTCACATCAGAGTTACTGGAGTCCGTCCAAACGTCAAATAACATGATAGATGAGTAAGGATCGATTAGATACATCACAGGAACAACGCTAATACGTGTTGTTTCGTTCAAAACTATTTCCAGCTTCTGCTGCGTCCGAGAACTTTGTATCTCACATCAGGGTTACTGGAGTCCATCCAAACATCAAATAACATGATATATAAGTAAGGATCGATTAGATACATCACAGGAACAACGCTAAGGCGTGTTGTTTCGTTCAAAACTATTTCCAGCTCCTGCTGCGTCCAAAAACTTTGTATCTCACATCAGACTTACTGGAGTCCGTCCAAACGTCAAATAACATGATAGATGAGTAAGGATCTATTAGATACATCACAGGAACAACGCTAATACGTGTTGTTTCGTTCAAAACTATTTCCAGCTTCTGCTGCGTCCGAGAACTTTGTTTCTCACATCAGAGTTACTGGAGTCCGTCCTAACGTCAAATAACATGATAGATGAGTAAGGATCGATTAGATACATCACAGGAACAACGCTAATATGTGTTGTTTCGTTTAAAACTATTTCCAGCTGCTGCTGCGTCCGAAAATTTCGTATCTCACATTAGAGTTACTGGAGTCCATCGAAACGTCAAATAACATAGTAGCTAAGTAAGGATCGATTAGATACATCACAGGAACAACGCTAATACGTGTTGTTTCGTTCAAAACTATTTCCAGCTTCTGCTGCGTCCAAAAACTTTGTATCTCACATCAGAGTTACTGGAGTTCATCCAAACGTAAAATAACATGATAGATGAGTAAGGATCGATTAGATACATCACAGGAACATCGCTAATGCGTGTTGTTTCGTTTAAAACTATTTCCAGCTTCTGCTGCGTCCGAAAACGTCGTATCTCACATCAGAGTTACTAGAGTCCATCGAAACCTCAAATAACATGATAGATAAGTAAGGATCGATTAGATACAGCACAGGAACAACGCTAATACGTGTTGTTTCGTTTAAAACTATTTCCAGCTCGTGCTGCGTCCAAAAACTTTGTATCTCACATCAGACTTACTGGAGTCCATCCAAACGTCAAATAACATGTTAGATAAGTAAGGATCGTTTAGATACGTCACAGGAACAACGCTAATACGTGTTGTTTCGTTCAAAACTATTTCCAGTTTCTGCTGCGTCCGAGAACTTTGTATCTCACATCAGAGTTACTGGAGTCCGTCCAAACGTCAAATAACATGATAGATGAGTAAGGATCGATTAGATACATCACAGGAACAACGCTAATACGTGTTGTTTCGTTTAAAACTATTTCTATCTTCAGCTGCGTCCGAGAACTTCGTATCTCACATCAAAGTTACTGGAGTCCATCGAAACGTCAAATAACATGATAGATGAGTAGGGATCGATTAGATACATCACAGGAACAACGCTAATGCGTGTTGTTTCGTTTAAAACTATTTCCAGCTTCAGCTGCGTCCGAGAACTTCGTATCTCACATCAAAGTTACTGGAGTCCATCGAAACGCCAAATAACATGATAGATGAGTAAGGATCGATTAGCTACATCACAGGAACAACGCTAATGCGTGTTGTTTCGTTTAAAACTATTTCCAGCTTCTGCTGCGTCCGAGAACTTCGTATCTCACATCAGAGTTACTGGAGTCCATCCAAACGTCAAATAACATGATAGATGAGTAAGGATCGATTAGATACATCACAGGAACAACGCTAATACGTGTTGTTTCGTTCAAAACTATTTCCAGCTTCTGCTGCGTCCGAAAACTTTGTATCTCACATCAGAGTTACTGGAGTCCATCCAAACGTCAAATAACATGATAGATGAGTAAGGATCGATTAGATACATCACAGGAACAACGCTAATACGTGTTGTTTCGTTCAAAACTATTTCCAGCTTCTGCTGCGTCCGAAAACTTTGTATCTCACATCAGAGTTACTGGAGTCCATCCAAACGTCAAATAACATGATAGATGAGTAAGGATCGATTAGATACATCACAGGAACAACGCTAATACGTGTTGTTTCGTTTAAAACTATTTCTATCTTCAGCTGCGTCCGAGAACTTCGTATCTCACATCAAAGTTACTGGAGTCCATCGAAACGTCAAATAACATGATAGATAAGTAAGGATCGATTAGATACAGCACAGGAACAACGCTAATACGTGTTGTTTCGTTCAAAACTATTTCCAGCTTCTGCTGCGTCCGAAAACTTTGTATCTCACATCAGAGTTACTGGAGTCCATCCAAACGTCAAATAACATGATAGATGAGTAAGGATCGATTAGATACATCACAGGAACAACGCTAATACGTGTTGTTTCGTTTAAAACTATTTCTATCTTCAGCTGCGTCCGAGAACTTCGTATCTCACATCAAAGTTACTGGAGTCCATCGAAACGTCAAATAACATGATAGATGAGTAGGGATCGATTAGATACATCACAGGAACAACGCTAATGCGTGTTGTTTCGTTTAAAACTATTTCCAGCTTCAGCTGCGTCCGAGAACTTCGTATCTCACATCAAAGTTACTGGAGTCCATCGAAACGCCAAATAACATGATAGATGAGTAAGGATCGATTAGATACATCACAGGAACAACGCTAATGCGTGTTGTTTCGTTTAAAACTATTTCCAGCTTCTGCTGCGTCCGAGAACTTCGTATCTCACATCAGAGTTACTGGAGTCCATCCAAACGTCAAATAACATGATAGATGAGTAAGGATCGATTAGAAACATCACAGGAACAACGCTAATACGTGTTGTTTCGTTTAAAACTATTTCCAGCTTCTGCTGCGTCCGAAGACGTCGCATCTCACATCAGAGTTACTGGAGTCCATCGAAACGTCAAATAACATGATAGATAAGTGAGGATCGATTAGATACAGCACAGGAACAACGCTAATACGTGTTGTTGCGTTTAAAACTATTTCCAGCTCCTGCTGCGTCCAAAAACTTTTTATCTCACATCAGACTTACTGGAGTCCGTCCAAACGTCAAATAACATGATAGATGAGTAAGGATCGATTAGATACATCACAGGAACAACGCTAATGCGTGTTGTTTCCTTTAAAACTATTTCCAGCTTCTGCTGCGTCCGAGAACTTCGTATCTCACATCAGGGTTACTGGAGTCCATCCAAACGTCAAATAACATGATATATAAGTAAGGATCGATTAGATACATCACAGGAACAACGCTAAGGCGTGTTGTTTCGTTCAAAACTATTTCCAGCTTCTGCTGCGTCCGAAAACTTTGTATCTCACATCAGAGTTACTGGAGTCCATCGAAACGCCAAATAACATGATAGATGAGTAAGGATCGATTAGATACATCACAGGAACAACGCTAATGCGTGTTGTTTCGTTTAAAACTATTTCCAGCTTCTGCTGCGTCCGAGAACTTCGTATCTCACATCAGAGTTACTTCAGTCCTTCCAAACGTCAAATAACATGATATATAAGTAAGGATCGATTAGATACATCACAGGAACAACGCTAATGCGTGTTGTTTCGTTTAAAACTATTTCTAGCTTCAGCTGCGTCCGAGAACTTCGTAACTCACATCAAAGTTACTGGAGTCCATCGAAACGCCAAATAACATGATAGATGAGTAAGGATCGATTAGATACATCACAGGAACAACGCTAATACGTGTTGTTTCGTTTAAAACTATTTCTAGCTTCTGCTGCGTCCGAGAACTTTGTATCTCACATCAGAGTTACTGGAGTCCGTCCAAACGTCAAATAACATGATAGATGAGTAAGGATCGATTAGATACATCACAGGAACAACGCTAATACGTGTTGTTTCGTTCAAAACTATTTCCAGCTTCTGCTGCGTCCGAGAACTTTGTATCTCACATCAGGGTTACTGGAGTCCATCCAAACATCAAATAACATGATATATAAGTAAGGATCGATTAGATACATCACAGGAACAACGCTAAGGCGTGTTGTTTCGTTCAAAACTATTTCCAGCTCCTGCTGCGTCCAAAAACTTTGTATCTCACATCAGACTTACTGGAGTCCGTCCAAACGTCAAATAACATGATAGATGAGTAAGGATCTATTAGATACATCACAGGAACAACGCTAATACGTGTTGTTTCGTTCAAAACTATTTCCAGCTTCTGCTGCGTCCGAGAACTTTGTTTCTCACATCAGAGTTACTGGAGTCCGTCCTAACGTCAAATAACATGATAGATGAGTAAGGATCGATTAGATACATCACAGGAACAACGCTAATATGTGTTGTTTCGTTTAAAACTATTTCCAGCTGCTGCTGCGTCCGAAAATTTCGTATCTCACATTAGAGTTACTGGAGTCCATCGAAACGTCAAATAACATAGTAGCTAAGTAAGGATCGATTAGATACATCACAGGAACAACGCTAATACGTGTTGTTTCGTTCAAAACTATTTCCAGCTTCTGCTGCGTCCAAAAACTTTGTATCTCACATCAGAGTTACTGGAGTCCATCCAAACGTAAAATAACATGATAAATGAGTTAGGATCGATTACATACATCACAGGAACAACGCTAATACGTGTTGTTTCGTTTAAAACTATTTCCAGTTTCTGCTGCGTCCGAAAAAGTCGTATCTCACATCAGAGTTACTGGAGTCCATCCAAACGTCAAATAACATGATAGATGAGTAAGGATCGATTAGATACATCACAGGAACAACGCTAATGCGTGTTGTTTCGTTTAAAACTATTTCCAGCTTCAACTGCGTCTGAGAACTTCGTATCTCACATCAAAGTTACTGGAGTCCATCGAAACGCCAAATAACATGATAGATGAGTAAGGATCGATTAGATACATCACAGGAACAACGCTAATTCGTGTTGTTTCGTTCAAAACTGTTTCCAGTTTCTGCTGCGTCCAAAAACTTTGTATCTCACATCAGACTTACTGGAGTCCATCCAAACGTCAAATAACATGTTAGATAAGTAAGGATCGTTTAGATACATCACAGGAACAACGCTAATACGAGTTGTTTCGTTCAAAACTAATTCCAGCTTCTGCTGTGTCCGAGTACTTTGTATCTCACATCAGAGTTACTGTAGTCCGTCCAAACGTCAAATAACATGATAGATGAGTAAGGATCGATTAGATACATCACAGGAACAACGCTAATATGTGTTGTTTCGTTTAAAACTATTTCCAGCGGCTGCTGCGTCCGAAAATTTCGTATCTCACATTAGAGTTACTGGAGTCCATCGAACCGTCAAATAACATAGTAGCTAAGTAAGGATCGATTAGATACATCACAGGAACAACGCTAATTCGTTTTGTTTCGTTTAAAACTATTTCCAGCTCCTGCTGCGCCCAGAAACTTTGTATCTCACATCAGACTTACTGGAGTCCATCCAAACGTCAAATAACATGTTAGATAAGTAAGGATCGTTTAGATACATCACAGGAACAACGCTAATACGTGTTGTTTCGTTCAAAACTATTTCCAGCTTCTGCTGCGTCCGAGAACTTTGTATCTCACATCAGAGTTACTGGAGTCCGTCCAAAAGTCAAATAACATGATAGATGAGTAAGGATCGATTAGATACATCACAGGAACAACGCTAATATGTGTTGTTTCGTTTAAAACTATTTCCAGCTGCTGCTGCGTCCGAAAATTTCGTATCTCACATTAGAGTTACTGGAGTCCATCGAAACGTCAAATAACATAGTAGCTAAGTAAGGATCGATTAGATACATCACAGGAACAACGCTAATACGTGTTGTTTCGTTCAAAACTATTTCCAGCTTCTGCTGCGTCCGTAAACTTTGTATCTCACATCAGAGTTACTGGAGTCCATCCAAACGTCAAATAACTTGATAGATGAGTAAGGATCGATTAGATACATCACAGGAACAACGCTAATAAGTGTTGTTTCGTTTAAAACTATTTCTAGCTTCAGCTGCGTCCTAGAACTTCGTATCTCACATCAAAGTTACTGGAGTCCATCGAAACGCCAAGTAACATGATAGATGAGTAAGGATCGATTAGATACATCACAGGAACAACGCTAATGCGTGTTGTTTCGTTTAAAACTATTTCCAGCTTCTGCCGCGTCCGAAAATTTCGTATCTCACATCCAAGTTACTGGAGTCCATCGAAACGCCACATAACATGATAGATGAGTAAGGATCGATTAGATACATCACAGGAACAACGCTAATGCGTGTTGTTTCGTTTAAAACTATTTCCAGCTTCTGCTGCGTCCGAGAACTTCGTATCTCACATCAGGGTTACTGGAGTCCATCCAAACGTCAAATAACATGATAGATAAGTAAGGATCGATTAGATACATCACAGGAACAACGCTAATGCGTGTTGTTTCGTTTAAAACTATTTCCAGCTTCTGCTGCGTCCGAGAACTTCGTATCTCACATCAAAGTTACTGGAGTCCATCGAAACGCCAAATAACATGATAGATGAGTAAGGATCGATTAGATACATCACAGGAACAACGCTAATACGTGTTGTTTCGTTTAAAACTATTTCTAGCTTCAGCTGCGTCCGAGAACTTCGTATCTCACATCAAAGTTACTGGAGTCCATCGAAACGTCAAATAACATAGTAGATAAGTAAGGATCGCTTAGATACATCACAGGAACAACGCTAATGCGTGTTGTTTCGTTCAAAACTATTTCCAGCTTCTGCTGCGTCCGAAAACTTTGTATCTCACATCAGAGTTACTGGAGTCCATCCAAACGTCAAGCAACATGATAGAGGAGTAAGGATCGATTAGATACATCATAGGAACAACGCTAATACGTGTTGTTTCGTTTAAACCTATTTCTAGCTTCAGCTGCGTCCGAGAACTTCGTATCTCACATCAAAGTTACTGGAGTCCATCGAAACATCAAATAACATGATAGATGAGTAAGGATCGATTAGATACATCACAGGAACAACGCTAATGCGTGTTGTTTCGTTTAAAACTATTTCCAGCTTCAGCTGCGTCCGAGAACTTCGTATCTCACATCAAAGTTACTGGAGTCCATCGAAACGCCAAATAACATGATAGATGAGTAAGGATCGATTAGATACATCACAGGAACAACGCTAATTCGTGTTGTTTCGTTCAAAACTGTTTCCAGCTTCTGCTGTGTCCGAAAACTTCGTATCTCACATCAGAGTTACTGGAGTCCGTTGAAACGTCAAATAACATTGTAGATAAGTAGGGATCGATTAGATACAGCACAGGAACAACGCCAATACGTGTTGTTTCGTTTAAAACTATTTTAAGCTCCTGCTGCGTCCAAAAACTTTGTATGTCACATCAGACTTACTGGAGTCCATCCAAACGTCAAATAACATGTTAGATAAGTAAGGATCGTTTAGATACATCACAGGAACAACGCTAATACGAGTTGTTTCGTTCAAAACTAATTCCAGCTTCTGCTGTGTCCGAGAACTTTGTATCTCACATCAGAGTTACTGGAGTCCGTCCAAACGTCAAATAACATGATAGATGAGTAAGGATCGATTAGATACATCACAGGAACAACGCTAATATGTGTTGTTTCGTTTAAAACTATTTCCAGCTGCTGCTGCGTCCGAAAATTTCGTATCTCACATTAGAGTTACTGGAGTCCATCGAACCGTCAAATAACATAGTAGCTAAGTAAGGATCGATTAGATACATCACAGGAACAACGCTAATACGTTTTGTTTCGTTTAAAACTATTTCCAGCTCCTGCTGCGTCCAGAAACTTTGTATCTCACATCAGACTTACTGGAGTCCATCCAAACGTCAAATAACATGTTAGATAAGTAAGGATCGTTTAGATACATCACAGGAACAACGCTAATACGTGTTGCTTCGTTTAAAACTATTTCCAGCTTCTGCTGCGTCCGAGAACTTTGTATCTCACATCAGAGTTACTGGAGTCCATCCAAACGTCAAATAACATGATAGATGAGTAAGGATCGATTAGATACATCACAGGAACAACGCTAATACGTGTTGTTTCGTTTAAAACTATTTCCAGCTCCTGCTGCGTCCAAAAACTTCGTATCTCACATCAGAATTACTAGAGTCTATCGAAACGTCAAATAACATGATAGATGAGTAAGGATCGATTAGATACATCACAGGAACAACGCTGATGCGTGCTGTTTCGTTTAAAACTATTTCCAGCTTCTGCTGCGTCCGAAAATTTCGTATCTCACATCAGTGTTACTGGAGTCCATCGAAACTTCAAATAACATAGTAGATAAGTAAGGATCGATTAGATACATCACAGGAACAACGCTAATACGTGTTGTTTCGTTTAAAACTATTTCCAGCTTCTGCTGCGTCCGAGAACTTCGTATCTCACATCAGGGTTACTTTAGTCCATCCAAACGTCAAATAACATGACAGATAAGTAAGGATCGATTAGATACATCACAGGAACAACGCTAATACGTGTTGTTTCGTTCAAAACTATTTCCAGCTTCTGCTGCGTCCGAGAACTTTGTATCTCACATCAGAGTTACTGGAGTCCGTCCAAACGTCAAATAACATGATAGATGAGTAAGGATCGATTAGATACATCACAGGAACAACGCTAATATGTGTTGTTTCGTTTAAAACTATTTCCAGCTGCTGCTGCGTCCGAAAATTTCGTATCTCACATTAGAGTTACTGGAGTCCATCGAAACGTCAAATAACATAGTAGCTAAGTAAGGATCGATTAGATACATCACAGGAACAACGCTAATACGTGTTGTTTCGTTCAAAACTATTTCCAGCTTCTGCTGCGTCCGTAAACTTTGTATCTCACATCAGAGTTACTGGAGTCCATCCAAACGTCAAATAACATGATAGATAAGTAAGGATCGATTAGATACAGCACAGGAACAACTCTAATACATGTTGTTTCGCTTAAAACTATTTCCAGATCCTGCTGCGTCCCAAAACTTTGTATCTCACATCACACTTACTGGAGTCCATCCAAACGTCAAATAACATGTTAGATAAGTAAGGATCGTTTAGATACATCACAGGAACAACGCTAATGCGTGTTGTTTCATTTACAACTGTTTCCAGCTTCTGCTGCGTCCGAGAACTTCGTATCTCACATCAGGGTTACTGGAGTCCATCCAAACGTCAAATAACATGATAGATAAGTAAGGATCGATTAGATACAGCACAGGAACAACGCTAATGCGTGTTGTTTCGTTCAAAACTAATTCCAGCTTCTGCTGTGTCCGAGAACTTTGTATCTCACATCAGAGTTACTGGAGTCCGTCCAAACGTCAAATAACATGATAGATGAGTAAGGATCGATTAGATACATCACAGGAACAACGCTAATATGTGTTGTTTCGTTTAAAACTATTTCCAGCTGCTGCTGCGTCCGAAAATTTCGTATCTCACATTAGAGTTACTGGAGTCCATCGAACCGTCAAATAACATAGTAGCTAAGTAAGGATCGATTAGATACATCACAGGAACAACGCTAATACGTTTTGTTTCGTTTAAAACTATTTCCAGCTCCTGCTGCGTCCAAAAACTTTGTATCTCACATCAGACTTACTGGAGTCCATCCAAACGTCAAATAACATGTTAGATAAGTAAGGATCGTTTAGATACATCACAGGAACAACGCTAATACGTGTTGCTTCGTTCAAAACTATTTCCAGCTTCTGCTGCGTCCGAGAACTTTGTATCTCACATCAGAGTTACTGGAGTCCATCCTAACGTCAAATAACATGATAGATGAGTAAAGATCGATTAGATACATCACAGGAACAACGCTAATACGTGTTGTTTCGTTTAAAACTATTTCCAGCTCCTGCTGCGTCCAAAAACTTCGTATCTCACATCAGAATTACTAGAGTCCATCGAAACGTCAAATAACATGATAGATGAGTAAGGATCGATTAGATACATCACAGGAACAACGCTAATGCGTGTTGTTTCGTTTAAAACTATTTCCAGCTTCTGCTGCGTCCGAAAATTTCGTATCTCACAACACATGGACTCCAGTAACTCACTGGAGTCCATCGATACTTCAAATAACATAGTAGATAAGTAAGGATCGATTAGATACATCACAGGAACAACGCTAATACGTGTTGTTTTGTTTAAAACTATTTCCAGCTTCTGCTGCGTCCGAGAACTTCGTATCTCACATCAGGGTTACTGGAGTCCATCCAAACGTCAAATAACATGATAGATAAGTTAGGATCGATTAGATACATCACAGGGACAACGCTAATACGTGTTGTTTCGTTCAAAACTATTTCCAGCTTCTGCTGCGTCCGAGAACTTTGTATCTCACATCAGAGTTACTGGAGTCCGTCCAAACGTCAAATAACATGATAGATGAGTAAGGATCGATTAGATACATCACAGGAACAACGCTAATATGTGTTGTTTCGTTTAAAACTATTTAAAGCTGCTGCTGCGTCCGAAAATTTCGTATCTCACATTAGAGTTACTGGAGTCCATCGAAACGTCAAATAACATAGTAGCTAGTAAGGATCGATTAGATACATCACAGGAACAACGCTAATACGTGTTGTTTCGTTCAAAACTATTTCCAGATTCTGCTGCGTCCGTAAACTTTGTATCTCACATCAGAGTTACTGGAGTCCATCCAAACGTCAAATAACTTGATAGATGAGTAAGGATCGATTAGATACATCACAGGAACAACGCTAATACGTGTTGTTTCGTTTAAAACTATTTCTAGCTTCAGCTGCGTCCGAGAACTTCGTATCTCACATCAAAGTTACTGGAGTCCATCGAAAAGCCAAGTAACATGATAGATGAGTAAGGATCGATTAGATACATCACAGGAACAACGCTAATGCGTGTTGTTTCGTTTAAAACTATTTCCAGCTTCTGCTGCGTCCGAAAATTTCGTATCTCACATCCAAGTTACTGGAGTCCATCGAAACGCCACATAACATGATAGATGAGTAAGGATCGATTAGATACATCACAGGAACAACGCTAATGCGTGTTGTTTCGTTTAAAACTATTTCCAGCTTCTGCTGCTTCCGAGAACTTCGTATCTCACATCAGGGTTACTGGAGTCCATCCAAACGTCAAATAACATGATAGATAAGTAAGGATCGATTAGATACATCACAGGAACAACGCTAATGCGTGTTGTTTCGTTTAGAACTATTTCTAGCTTCTGCTGCGTCCGAGAACTTCGTATCTCACATCAGGGTTACTGGAGTCCATCCAAACGTCAAATAACATGATAGATAAGTAAGGATCGATTAGATACAGCACAGGAACAACGCTAATGCGTGTTGTTTCGTTTAAAACTATTTCCAGCTTCCGCTGCGTCCGAAAATTTCGTATCTCACATCAGGGTTACTGGAGTCCATCCAAACGTCAAATAACATGATAGATAAGTAAGGATCGATTAGATACATCACAGGAACAACGCTAATGCGTGTTGTTTCGTTTAAAACTATTTCTAGCTTCTGCTGCGTCCGAGAACTTCGTATCTCACATCAAAGTTACTGGAGTCCATCGAAACGCCAAATAACATGATAGATGAGTAAGGATCGATTAGATACATCACAGGAACAACGCTAATTCGTGTTGTTTCGTTTAAAACTATTTCCAGCAGCTGCTGCGTCCGAAAATTTCGTATCTCACATGAGAGTTACTGGAGTCCATCGAAACGTCAAATAACATAGTAGCTAAGTAAGGATCGATTAGATACATCACAGGAACAACGCTAATACGTGTTGTTTCGTTCAAAACTATTTCCAGGTTCTGCTGCGTCCGAGAACTTTGTTTCTCACATCAGATTTACTGGAGTCCATCCAAACGTAAAATAACATGATAGATGAGTAAGGATCGATTACATACATCACAGGAACAACGCTACTACGTGTTGTTTCGTTTAAAACTATTTCCAGTTTCTGCTGCGTCCGAAAAAGTCGTATCTCACATCAGAGTTACTGGAGTCCATCCAAACGTCAAATAACATGATAGACGAGTAAGGATCGATTAGATACATCACAGGAACAACGCTAATACGTGTTGTTTCGTTTAAAACTATTTCTAGCTTCAGCTGCGTCCGAGAACTTCGTATCTCACATCAAAGTTACTGGAGTCCATCGAAACGCCAAATAACATGATAGATGAGTAAGGATCGATTAGATACATCACAGGAACAACGCTGATTCGTGTTGTTTCGTTCAAAACTATTTCCAGGTTCTGCTGCGTCCGAGAACTTTGTTTCTCACATCAGAGTTACTGGAGTCCATCCAAACGTAAAATAACATGATAGATGAGTAAGGATCGATTACATACATCACAGGAACAACGCTAATACGTGTTGTTTCGTTTAAAACTATTTCCAGTTTCTGCTGCGTCCGAAAAAGTCGTATCTCACATCAGAGTTACTAGAGTCCATCCAAACGTCAAATAACATGTTAGATAAGTAAGGATCGTTTAGATACATCACAGGAACAACGCTAATACGTGTTGTTTCGTTCAAAACTATTTCCAGCTTCTGCTGCGTCCGAGAACTTTGTATCTCACATCAGGGTTACTGGAGTCCATCCAAACGTCAAATAACATGATAGATAAGTAAGGATCGATTAGATACATCATAGGAACAACGCTAATGCGTGTTGTTTCGTTTAAAACTATTTCTAGCTTCAGCTGCGTCCGAGAACTTCGTTTCTCACATCAAAGTTACTGGAGTCCATCGAAACGCCAAATAACATGATAGATGAGTAAGGATCGATTAGATACATCACAGGAACAACGCTAATGGGTGTTGTTTCGTTTAAAACTATTTCCAGCTTCTGCTGCGTCCGAGAACTTCGTATCTCACATCAGGGTTACTGGAGTCCATCCAAAATTCAAATAACATGATATATAAGTAACGATCGATTAGATACATCACAGAAACAACGCTAATGCGTGTTGTTTCATTTAAAACTATTTCTAGCTTCAGCTGCGTCCGAGAAATTCGTAACTCACATCAAAGTTACTGGAGTCCATCGAAACGCCAAATGACATGATAGATGAGTAAGGATCGATTAGATACATCTCAGGAACAACGCTAATACGTGTTGTTTCGTTTAAAACTATTTCTAGCTTCAGCTGCGTCCGAGAACGTCGTATCTCACATCAAAGTTACTGGAGTCCATCGAAACGTCAAATAACATAGTAGATAAGTAAGGATCGCTTAGATACATCACAGGAACAACGTTAATACGTGTTGTTTCGTTCAAAACTATTTCCAGCTTCTGCTGCGTCCGAAAACTTTGTATCTCACATCAGAGTTACTGGAGTCCATCCAAACGTCAAGCAACATGATAGATGAGTAAGGATCGATTAGATACATCATAGGAACAACGCTAATACGTGTTGTTTCGTTTAAAACTATTTCTAGCTTCAGCTGCGTCCGAGAACTTCGTATCTCACATCAAAGTTACTGGAGTCCATCGAAACGTCAAATAACATGATAGATGAGTAAGGATCGATTAGATACATCACAGGAACAACGCTAGTGCGTGTTGTTTCGTTCAAAACTATTTCCAGCTTCAGCTGCGTCCGAGAACTTCGTATCTCACATCAAAGTTACTGGAGTCCATCGAAACGCCAAATAACATGATAGATGAGTAAGGATCGATTAGATACATCACAATAACAACGCTAATTCGTGTTGTTTCGTTCAAAACTGTTTCCAGCTCCTGCTGCGTCCAAAAACTTTGTATCTCACATCAGACTTACTGGAGTCCATCCAAACGTCAAATAACATGTTAGATAAGTAAGGATCGTTTAGATACATCACATGAACAACGCTAATGCGTGTTGTTTCGTTCAAAACTATTTCCAGCTTCTGCTGCGTCCGAGAACTTTGTATCTCACATCAGAGTTACTGGAGTCCGTCCAAACGTCAAATAACATGATAGATGAGTAAGGATCGATTAGATACATCACAGGAACAACGCTAATACGTGTTGTCTCGTTTAAAACTATTTCCAGCTTCTGCTGCGTCCGAGAACTTTGTATCTCAAATCAGAGTTACTGGAGTCCGTCCAAACGTCAAATAACATGATAGATGAGTATGGATCGATTAGATACATCACAGGAACAACGCTAATATGTGTTGTTTCGTTTAAAACTATTTCCAGCTGCTGCTGCGTCCGAAAATTTCGTATCTCACATGAGAGTTACTGGAGTCCATCGAAACGTCAAATAACATAGTAGCTAAGTAAGGATCGATTAGATACATCACAGGAACAACGCTAATACGTGTTGTTTCGTTCAAAACTATTTCCAGGTTCTGCTGCGTCCGAGAACTTTGTTTCTCACATCAGATTTACTGGAGTCCATCCAAACGTAAAATAACATGATAGATGAGTAAGGATCGATTACATACATCACAGGAACAACGCTAATACGTGTTGTTTCGTTTAAAACTATTTCCAGTTTCTGCTGCGTCCGAAAAAGTCGTATCTCACATCAGAGTTACTGGAGTCCATCCAAACGTCAAATAACATGATAGATGAGTAAGGATCGATTACATACATCACAGGAACAACGCTAATACGTGTTGTTTCGTTTAAAACTATTTCCAGTTTCTGCTGCGTCCGAAAAAGTCGTATTTCACATCAGAGATACTGGAGTCCATCCAAACGTCAAATAACATGTTAGATAAGTAAGGATCGTTTAGATACATCACAGGAACAACGCTAATACGTGTTGTTTCGTTCAAAACTATTTCCAGCTGCTGCTGCGTCCGAGAACTTTGTATCTCACATCAGAGTTACTGGAGTCCATCCAAACGTCAAATAACATGATATATAAGTAAGGATCGATTAGATACATCACAGGAACAACGCAAATGCGTGTTGTTTCGTTTAAAACTATTTCTAGCTTCAGCTGCGTCCGAGAACTTCGTAACTCACATCAAAGTTACTGGAGTCCATCCAAACGTCAAATAACATGATAGATGAGTAAGGATCGATTAGATACATCACAGGAACAACGCTAATACGTGTTGTTTCGTTTAAAACTATTTCCAGCTCCTGCTGCGTCCAAAAACTTCGTATCTCACATCAGAGTTACTGGAGTCCGTCCAAACGTCAAATAACATGATAGATGAGTATGGATCGATTAGATACAACACAGGAACAACGCTAATATGTGTTGTTTCGTTTAAAACTATTTCCAGCTGCTGCTGCGTCCGAAAATTTCGTATCTCACATGAGAGATACTGGAGTCCATCGAAACGTCAAATAACATAGTAGCTAAGTAAGGATCGATTAGATACATCACAGGAACAACGATAATACGTGTTGTTTCGTTCAGAACTATTTCCAGGTTCTGCTGCGTCCGAGAACTTTGTTTCTCACATCAGAGTTACTGGAGTCCATCCAAACTTAAAATAACATGATAGATGAGTAAGGATCGATTACATACATCACAGGAACAACGCTAATACGTGTTGTTTCGTTTAAAACTATTTCCAGTTTCTGCTGCGTCCGAAAAAGTCGTGTCTCACATCAGAGTTACTGGAGTCCATCCAAACGTCAAATAACATGATAGATGAGTAAGGATCGATTAGATACATCACAGGAACAACGCTAATACGTGTTGTTTCGTTTAAAACTATTTCTAGCTTCAGCTGCGTCCGAGAACTTCGTATCTCACATCAAAGTTACTGGAGTCCATCGAAACGCCAAATAACATGATAGATGAGTAAGGATCGATTAGATACATCACAGGAACAACGCTAATTCGTGTTGTTTCGTTCAAAACTATTTCCAGGTTCTGCTGCGTCCGAGAACTTTGTTTCTCACATCAGAGTTACTGGAGTCCATCCAAACGTAAAATAACATGATAGATGAGTAAGGATCGATTACATACATCACAGGAACAACGCTAATACGTGTTGTTTCGTTTAAAACTATTTCCAGTTTCTGCTGCGTCCGAAAGAGTCGTATCTCACATCAGAGTTACTGGAGTCCATCCAAACTTCAAATAACATGTTAGATAAGTAAATATCGTATAGATACATCACAGGAACAACGCTAATACGTGTTGTTTCGTTAAAAACTATTTCCAGCTTCTGCTGCGTCCGAGAACTTTTTATCTCACATCAGAGTTACTGGAGTCCATCCAAACGTCAAATAACATGATAGATGAGTAAGGATCGATTAGATACATCACAGGAACAACGCTAATACGTGTTGTTTCGTTTAAAACTATTTCCAGCTCCTGCTGCGTCCAAAAACTTCGTATCTCACATCAGAGATACTAGAGTCCATCGAAACGTCAAATAACATAGTAGATAAGTAAGGATCGCTTAGATACATCACAGGAACAACGTTAATACGTGTTGTTTCGTTCAAAACTATTTCCAGCTTCTGCTGCGTCCGAAAACTTTGTATCTCACATCAGAGTTACTGGAGTCCATCGAAATGCCAAATAACGTGATAGATGAGTAAGGATCGATTAGATACATCACAGGAACAACGCTAACGCGTGTTGTTTCGTTTAAAACTATTTCCAGCTTCTGCTGCGTCCGAGAACTTTTTATCTCACATCAGAGTTACTGGAGTCCATCCAAACGTCAAATAACATGATAGATGAGTAAGGATCGATTAGATACATCACAGGAACAACGCTAATGCGTGTTGTTTCGTTTAAAACTATTTCCAGCTTCTGCTGCGTCCGAAAATTTCGTATCTCACATCAAAGTTACTGGAGTCCATCGAAACGCTACATAACATGATAGATGAGTAAGGATCGATTAGATACATCACAGGAACAACGCTAATACGTGTTGTTTCGTTTAAAACTATTTCCAGCTCCTGCTGCGTCCAAAAACTTCGTATCTCACATCAGAATTACTAGAGTCCATCGAAACGTCAAATAGCATGATAGATGAGTAAGGATCGATTAGATACATCACAGGAACAACGCTAATGCGTGTTGTTTCGTTTAAAACTATTTCCAGCTTCTGCTGCGTCCGAAAATTTCTTATCTCACATCAGAGTTACTGGAATCCATCGAAACTTCAAATAACATAGTAGATAAGTAAGGATCGATTAGATACATCACAGGAACAACGCTAATGCTTGTTGTTTCGTTTAAAACTATTTCTAGCTTCAGCTGCGTCCGAGAACTTCGTAACTCACATCAAAGTTACTGGAGTCCATCGAAACGCCAAATGACATGACAGATGAGTAAGGATCGATTAGATACATCACAGGAACAACGCTAATACTTGTTGTTTCGTTTAAAACTATTTCTAGCTTCAGCTGCGTCCGAGAACTTCGTATCTCACATCAAAGTTACTGGAGTCCATCGAAACGTCAAATAACATAGTAGATAAGTAAGGATCGCTTAGATACATCACAGGAACAACGTTAATACGTGTTGTTTCGTTCAAAACTATTTCCAGCTTCTGCTGCGTCCGAAAACTTTGTATCTCACATCAGAGTTACTGGAGTCCATCCAAACGTCAAATAACATGATAGATGAGTAAGGATCGATTAGATACATCACAGGAACAACGCTAATACGTGTTGTTTCGTTTAAAACTATTTCTAGCTTCAGCTGCGTCCGAGAACTTTGTATCTCACATCAGAGTTACTGGAGTCCATCCAAACGTCAAATAACATGTTAGATAAGTAAGGATCGTTTAGATACATTACAGGAACAACGCTAATACGTGTTGTTTCGTTCAAAACTAATTCCAGCTTCTGCTGTGTCCGAGAACTTTGTATCTCACATCAGAGTTACTGGAGTCCGACCAAACGTCAAATAACATGATAGATGAGTAAGGATCGATTAGATACATCACAGGAACAACGCTAATATGTGTTGTTTCGTTTAAAACTATTTCCAGCTGCTGCTGCGTCCGAAAATTTCGTATCTCACATTAGAGCTACTGGAGTCCATCGAAACGTCAAATATAGTAGCTAAGTAAGGATCGATTAGATACATCACAGGAACAACGCTAATATGTGTTGTTTCGTTTAAAACTATTTCCAGCTGCTGCTGCGTCCGAAAATTTCGTATCTCACATTAGAGTTACTGGAGTCCATCGAAACGTCAAATAACATAGTAGCTAAGTAAGGATCGATTAGATACATCACAGGAACAACGCTAATACGTGTTGTTTCGTTCAAAACTATTTCCAGCTTCTGCTGCGTCCGTAAACTTTGTATCTCACATCAGAGTTACTGGAGTCCATCCAAACGTCAAATAACTTGATAGATGAGTAAGGATCGATTAGATACATCACAGGAACAACGCTAATACGTGTTGTTTCGTTTAAAACTATTTCTAGCTTCAGCTGCGTCCGAGAACTTCTTATCTCACATCAAAGTTACTGGAGTCCATCGAAACGCCAAGTAATATGATAGATGAATAAGGATCGATTAGATACATCACAGGAACAACGCTAATGCGTGTTGTTTCGTTTAAAACTATTTCCAGCTTCTGCTGCGTCCGAAAATTTCGTATCTCACATCAAAGTTACTGGAGTCCATCGAAACGCTACATAACATGATAGATGAGTAAGGATCGATTAGATACATCACAGGAACAACGCTAATACGTGTTGTTTCGTTTAAAACTATTTCCAGCTCCTGCTGCGTCCAAAAACTTCGTATCTCACATCAGAATTACTAGAGTCCATCGAAACGTCAAATAGCATGATAGATGAGTAAGGATCGATTAGATACATCACAGGAACAACGCTAATGCGTGTTGTTTCGTTTAAAACTATTTCCAGCTTCTGCTGCGTCCGAAAATTTCTTATCTCACATCAGAGTTACTGGAGTCCATCGAAACTTCAAATAACATAGTAGATAAGTAAGGATCGATTAGATACATCACAGGAACAACGCTAATGCTTGTTGTTTCGTTTAAAACTATTTCTAGCTTCAGCTGCGTCCGAGAACTTCGTAACTCACATCAAAGTTACTGGAGTCCATCGAAACGCCAAATGACATGACAGATGAGTAAGGATCGATTAGATACATCACAGGAACAACGATAATACTTGTTGTTTCGTTTAAAACTATTTCTAGCTTCAGCTGCTTCCGAGAACTTCGTATCTCACATCAAAGTTACTGGAGTCCATCGAAACGTCAAATAACATAGTAGATAAGTAAGGATCGCCTAGATACATCACAGGAACAACGTTAATACGTGTTGTTTCGTTCAAAACTATTTCCAGCTTCTGCTGCGTCCGAAAACTTTGTATCTCACATCAGAGTTACTGGAGTCCATCCAAACGTCAAATAACATGATAGATGAGTAAGGATCGATTAGATACATCACAGGAACAACGCTAATACGTGTTGTTTCGTTTAAAACTATTTCCAGCTCCTGCTGCGTCCAAAAACTTCGTATCTCACATCAGAATTACTAGAGTCCATCGAAACGTCAAATAGCATGATAGATGAGTAAGGATCGATTAGATACATCACAGGAACAACGCTAATGCGTGTTGTTTCGTTTAAAACTATTTCCAGCTTCTGCTGCGTCCGAAAATTTCTTATCTCACATCAGAGTTACTGGAGTCCATCGAAACTTCAAATAACATAGTAGATAAGTAAGGATCGATTAGATACATCACAGGAACAACGCTAATGCTTGTTGTTTCGTTTAAAACTATTTCTAGCTTCAGCTGCGTCCGAGAACTTCGTAACTCACATCAAAGTTACTGGAGTCCATCGAAACGCCAAATGACATGACAGATGAGTAAGGATCGATTAGATACATCACAGGAACAACGCTAATACTTGTTGTTTCGTTTAAAACTATTTCTAGCTTCAGCTGCGTCCGAGAACTTCGTATCTCACATCAAAGTTACTGGAGTCCATCGAAACGTCAAATAACATAGTAGATAAGTAAGGATCGCTTAGATACATCACAGGAACAACGTTAATACGTGTTGTTTCGTTCAAAACTATTTCCAGCTTCTGCTGCGTCCGAAAACTTTGTATCTCACATCAGAGTTACTGGAGTCCATCCAAACGTCAAATAACATGATAGATGAGTAAGGATCGATTAGATACATCACAGGAACAACGCTAATACGTGTTGTTTCGTTTAAAACTATTTCTAGCTTCAGCTGCGTCCGAGAACTTTGTATCTCACATCAGAGTTACTGGAGTCCATCCAAACGTCAAATAACATGTTAGATAAGTAAGGATCGTTTAGATACATCACAGGAACAACGCTAATACGTGCTGTTTCGTTCAAAACTAATTCCAGCTTCTGCTGTGTCCGAGAACTTTGTATCTCACATCAGAGTTACTGGAGTCCGACCAAACGTCAAATAACATGATAGATGAGTAAGGATCGATTAGATACATCACAGGAACAACGCTAATATGTGTTGTTTCGTTTAAAACTTTTTCCAGCTGCTGCTGCGTCCGAAAATTTCGTATCTCACATTAGAGCTACTGGAGTCCATCGAAACGTCAAATATAGTAGCTAAGTAAGGATCGATTAGATACATCACAGGAACAACGCTAATATGTGTTGTTTCGTTTAAAACTATTTCCAGCTGCTGCTGCGTCCGAAAATTTCGTATCTCACATTAGAGTTACTGGAGTCCATCGAAACGTCAAATAACATAGTAGCTAAGTAAGGATCGATTAGATACATCACAGGAACAACGCTAATACGTGTTGTTTCGTTCAAAACTATTTCCAGCTTCTGCTGCGTCCGTAAACTTTTTATCTCACATCAGAGTTACTGGAGTCCATCCAAACGTCAAATAACTTGATAGATGAGTAAGGATCGATTAGATACATCACAGGAACAACGCTAATACGTGTTGTTTCGTTTAAAACTATTTCTAGCTTCAGCTGCGTCCGAGAACTTCGTATCTCACATCAAAGTTACTGGAGTCCATCGAAACGCCAAGTAATATGATAGATGAGTAAGGATCGATTAGATACATCACAGGAACAACGCTAATGCGTGTTGTTTCGTTTAAAACTATTTCCAGCTTCTGCTGCGTCCGAAAATTTCGTATCTCACATCAAAGTTACTGGAGTCCATCGAAACGCTACATAACATGATAGATGAGTAAGGATCGATTAGATACATCACAGGAACAACGCTAATACGTGTTGTTTCGTTTAAAACTATTTCCAGCTCCTGCTGCGTCCAAAAACTTCGTATCTCACATCAGAATTACTAGAGTCCATCGAAACGTCAAATAGCACGACAGATGAGTAAGGATCGATTAGATACATCACAGGAACAACGCTAATGCGTGTTGTTTCGTTTAAAACTATTTCCAGCTTCTGCTGCGTCCGAAAATTTCTTATCTCACATCAGAGTTACTGGAGTCCATCGAAACTTCAAATAACATAGTAGATAAGTAAGGATCGATTAGATACATCACAGGAACAACGCTAATGCTTGTTGTTTCGTTTAAAACTATTTCTAGCTTCAGCTGCGTCCGAGAACTTCGTAACTCACATCAAAGTTACTGGAGTCCATCGAAACGCCAAATGACATGACAGATGAGTAAGGATCGATTAGATACATCACAGGAACAACGCTAATACTTGTTATTTCGTTTAAAACTATTTCTAGCTTCAGCTGCGTCCGAGAACTTCGTATCTCACATCAAAGTTACTGGAGTCCATCGAAACGTCAAATAACATAGTAGATAAGTAAGGATCGCTTAGATACATCACAGGAACAACGTTAATACGTGTTGTTTCGTTCAAAACTATTTCCAGCTTCTGCTGCGTCCGAAAACTTTGTATCTCACATCAGAGTTACTGGAGTCCATCCAAACGTCAAATAACATGATAGATGAGTAAGGATCGATTAGATACATCACAGGAACAACGCTAATACGTGTTGTTTCGTTTAAAACTATTTCTAGCTTCAGCTGCGTCCGAGAACTTTGTATCTCACATCAGAGTTACTGGAGTCCATCCAAACGTCAAATAACATGTTAGATAAGTAAGGATCGTTTAGATACATCACAGGAACAACGCTAATACGTGTTGTTTCGTTCAAAACTAATTCCAGCTTCTGCTGTGTCCGAGAACTTTGTATCTCACATCAGAGTTACTGGAGTCCGACCAAACCTCAAATAACATGATAGATGAGTAAGGATCGATTAGATACATCACAGGAACAACGCTAATATGTGTTGTTTCGTTTAAAACTATTTCCAGCTGCTGCTGCGTCCGAAAATTTCGTATCTCACATTAGAGCTACTGGAGTCCATCGAAACGTCAAATATAGTAGCTAAGTAAGGATCGATTAGATACATCACAGGAACAACGCTAATATGTGTTGTTTCGTTTAAAACTATTTCCAGCTGCTGCTGCGTCCGAAAATTTCGTATCTCACATTAGAGTTACTGGAGTCCATCGAAACGTCAAATAACATAGTAGCTAAGTAAGGATCGATTAGATACATCACAGGAACAACGCTAATACGTGTTGTTTCGTTCAAAACTATTTCCAGCTTCTGCTGCGTCCGTAAACTTTGTATCTCACATCAGAGTTACTGGAGTCCATCCAAACGTCAAATAACTTGATAGATGAGTAAGGATCGATTAGATACATCACAGGAGCAACGCTAATACGTGTTGTTTCGTTTAAAACTATTTCTAGCTTCAGCTGCGTCCGAGAACTTCGTATCTCACATCAAAGTTACTGGAGTCCATCGAAACGCCAAGTAATATGATAGATGAGTAAGGATCGATTAGATACATCACAGGAACAACGCTAATGCGTGTTGTTTCGTTTAAAACTATTTCCAGCTTCTGCTGCGTCCGAAAATTTCGTATCTCACATCAAAGTTACTGGAGTCCATCGAAACGCTACATAACATGATAGATGAGTAAGGATCGATTAGATACATCACAGGAACAACGCTAATACGTGTTGTTTCGTTTAAAACTATTTCCAGCTCCTGCTGCGTCCAAAAACTTCGTATCTCACATCAGAATTACTAGAGTCCATCGAAACGTCAAATAGCATGATAGATGAGTAAGGATCGATTAGATACATCACAGGAACAACGCTAATGCGTGTTGTTTCGTTTAAAACTATTTCCAGCTTCTGCTGCGTCCGAGAATTTCTTATCTCACATCAGAGTTACTGGAGTCCATCGAAACTTCAAATAACATAGTAGATAAGTAAGGATCGATTAGATACATCACAGGAACAACGCTAATGCTTGTTCTTTCGTTTAAAACTATTTCTAGCTTCAGCTGCGTCCGAGAACTTCGTATCTCACATCAAAGTTACTGGAGTCCATCGAAACGTCAAATAACATAGTAGATAAGTAAGGATCGCTTAGATACATCACAGGAACAACGTTAATACGTGTTGTTTCGTTCAAAACTATTTCCAGCTTCTGCTGCGTCCGAAAACTTTGTATCTCACATCAGAGTTACTGGAGTCCATCCAAACGTCAAATAACATGACAGATGAGTAAGGATCGATTAGATACATCACAGGAACAACGCTAATACTTGTTGTTTCGTTTAAAACTATTTCTAGCTTCAGCTGCGTCCGAGAACTTCGTATCTCACATCAAAGTTACTGGAGTCCATCGAAACGTCAAATAACATAGTAGATAAGTAAGGATCGCTTAGATACATCACAGGAACAACGTTAATACGTGTTGTTTCGTTCAAAACTATTTCCAGCTTCTGCTGCGTCCGAAAACTTTGTATCTCACATCAGAGATACTGGAGTCCATCCAAACGTCAAATAACATGATAGATGAGTAAGGATCGATTAGATACATCACAGGAACAACGCTAATACGTGTTGTTTCGTTTAAAACTATTTCTAGCTTCAGCTGCGTCCGAGAACTTTGTATCTCACATCAGAGTTACTGGAGTCCATCCAAACGTCAAATAACATGTTAGATAAGTAAGGATCGTTTAGATACATCACAGGAACAACGCTAATACGTGTTGTTTCGTTCAAAACTAATTCCAGCTTCTGCTGTGTCCGAGAACTTTGTATCTCACATCAGAGTTACTGGAGTCCGACCAAACGTCAAATAACATGATAGATGAGTAAGGATCGATTAGATACATCACAGGAACAACGCTAATATGTGTTGTTTCGTTTAAAACTATTTCCAGCTGCTGCTGCGTCCGAAAATTTCGTATCTCACATTAGAGCTACTGGAGTCCATCGAAACGTCAAATATAGTAGCTAAGTAAGGATCGATTAGATACATCACAGGAACAACGCTAATATGTGTTGTTTCGTTTAAAACTATTTCCAGCTGCTGCTGCGTCCGAAAATTTCGTATCTCACATTAGAGTTACTGGAGTCCATCGAAACGTCAAATAACATAGTAGCTAAGTAAGGATCGATTAGATACATCACAGGAACAACGCTAATACGTGTTGTTTCGTTCAAAACTATTTCCAGCTTCTGCTGCGTCCGTAAACTTTGTATCTCACATCAGAGTTACTGGAGTCCATCCAAACGTCAAATAACTTGATAGATGAGTAAGGATCGATTAGATACATCACAGGAACAACGCTAATACGTGTTGTTTCGTTTAAAACTATTTCTAGCTTCAGCTGCGTCCGAGAACTTCTTATCTCACATCAAAGTTACTGGAGTCCATCGAAACGCCAAGTAATATGATAGATGAATAAGGATCGATTAGATACATCACAGGAACAACGCTAATGCGTGTTGTTTCGTTTAAAACTATTTCCAGCTTCTGCTGCGTCCGAAAATTTCGTATCTCACATCAAAGTTACTGGAGTCCATCGAAACGCTACATAACATGATAGATGAGTAAGGATCGATTAGATACATCACAGGAACAACGCTAATACGTGTTGTTTCGTTTAAAACTATTTCCAGCTCCTGCTGCGTCCAAAAACTTCGTATCTCACATCAGAATTACTAGAGTCCATCGAAACGTCAAATAGCATGATAGATGAGTAAGGATCGATTAGATACATCACAGGAACAACGCTAATGCGTGTTGTTTCGTTTAAAACTATTTCCAGCTTCTGCTGCGTCCGAAAATTTCTTATCTCACATCAGAGTTACTGGAGTCCATCGAAACTTCAAATAACATAGTAGATAAGTAAGGATCGATTAGATACATCACAGGAACAACGCTAATGCTTGTTGTTTCGTTTAAAACTATTTCTAGCTTCAGCTGCGTCCGAGAACTTCGTAACTCACATCAAAGTTACTGGAGTCCATCGAAACGCCAAATGACATGACAGATGAGTAAGGATCGATTAGATACATCACAGGAACAACGATAATACTTGTTGTTTCGTTTAAAACTATTTCTAGCTTCAGCTGCTTCCGAGAACTTCGTATATCACATCAAAGTTACTGGAGTCCATCGAAACGTCAAATAACATAGTAGATAAGTAAGGATCGCTTAGATACATCACAGGAACAACGTTAATACGTGTTGTTTCGTTCAAAACTATTTCCAGCTTCTGCTGCGTCCGAAAACTTTGTATCTCACATCAGAGTTACTGGAGTCCATCCAAACGTCAAATAACATGATAGATGAGTAAGGATCGATTAGATACATCACAGGAACAACGCTAATACGTGTTGTTTCGTTTAAAACTATTTCCAGCTCCTGCTGCGTCCAAAAACTTCGTATCTCACATCAGAATTACTAGAGTCCATCGAAACGTCAAATAGCATGATAGATGAGTAAGGATCGATTAGATACATCACAGGAACAACGCTAATGCGTGTTGTTTCGTTTAAAACTATTTCCAGCTTCTGCTGCGTCCGAAAATTTCTTATCTCACATCAGAGTTACTGGAGTCCATCGAAACTTCAAATAACATAGTAGATAAGTAAGGATCGATTAGATACATCACAGGAACAACGCTAATGCTTGTTGTTTCGTTTAAAACTATTTCTAGCTTCAGCTGCGTCCGAGAACTTCGTAACTCACATCAAAGTTACTGGAGTCCATCGAAACGCCAAATGACATGACAGATGAGTAAGGATCGATTAGATACATCACAGGAACAACGCTAATACTTGTTGTTTCGTTTAAAACTATTTCTAGCTTCAGCTGCGTCCGAGAACTTCGTATCTCACATCAAAGTTACTGGAGTCCATCGAAACGTCAAATAACATAGTAGATAAGTAAGGATCGCTTAGATACATCACAGGAACAACGTTAATACGTGTTGTTTCGTTCAAAACTATTTCCAGCTTCTGCTGCGTCCGAAAACTTTGTATCTCACATCAGAGTTACTGGAGTCCATCCAAACGTCAAATAACATGATAGATGAGTAAGGATCGATTAGATACATCACAGGAACAACGCTAATACGTGTTGTTTCGTTTAAAACTATTTCTAGCTTCAGCTGCGTCCGAGAACTTTGTATCTCACATCAGAGTTACTGGAGTCCATCCAAACGTCAAATAACATGTTAGATAAGTAAGGATCGTTTAGATACATCACAGGAACAACGCTAATACGTGCTGTTTCGTTCAAAACTAATTCCAGCTTCTGCTGTGTCCGAGAACTTTGTATCTCACATCAGAGTTACTGGAGTCCGACCAAACATCAAATAACATGATAGATGAGTAAGGATCGATTAGATACATCACAGGAACAACGCTAATATGTGTTGTTTCGTTTAAAACTATTTCCAGCTGCTGCTGCGTCCGAAAATTTCGTATCTCACATTAGAGCTACTGGAGTCCATCGAAACGTCAAATATAGTAGCTAAGTAAGGATCGATTAGATACATCACAGGAACAACGCTAATATGTGTTGTTTCGTTTAAAACTATTTCCAGCTGCTGCTGCGTCCGAAAATTTCGTATCTCACATTAGAGTTACTGGAGTCCATCGAAACGTCAAATAACATAGTAGCTAAGTAAGGATCGATTAGATACATCACAGGAACAACGCTAATACGTGTTGTTTCGTTCAAAACTATTTCCAGCTTCTGCTGCGTCCGTAAACTTTTTATCTCACATCAGAGTTACTGGAGTCCATCCAAACGTCAAATAACTTGATAGATGAGTAAGGATCGATTAGATACATCACAAGAACAACGCTAATACGTGTTGTTTCGTTTAAAACTATTTCTAGCTTCAGCTGCGTCCGAGAACTTCGTATCTCACATCAAAGTTACTGGAGTCCATCGAAACGCCAAGTAATATGATAGATGAGTAAGGATCGATTAGATACATCACAGGAACAACGCTAATGCGTGTTGTTTCGTTTAAAACTATTTCCAGCTTCTGCTGCGTCCGAAAATTTCGTATCTCACATCAAAGTTACTGGAGTCCATCGAAACGCTACATAACATGATAGATGAGTAAGGATCGATTAGATACATCACAGGAACAACGCTAATACGTGTTGTTTCGTTTAAAACTATTTCCAGCTCCTGCTGCGTCCAAAAACTTCGTATCTCACATCAGAATTACTAGAGTCCATCGAAACGTCAAATAGCACGATAGATGAGTAAGGATCGATTAGATACATCACAGGAACAACGCTAATGCGTGTTGTTTCGTTTAAAACTATTTCCAGCTTCTGCTGCGTCCGAAAATTTCTTATCTCACATCAGAGTTACTGGAGTCCATCGAAACTTCAAATAACATAGTAGATAAGTAAGGATCGATTAGATACATCACAGGAACAACGCTAATGCTTGTTGTTTCGTTTAAAACTATTTCTAGCTTCAGCTGCGTCCGAGAACTTCGTATCTCACATCAAAGTTACTGGAGTCCATCGAAACGTCAAATAACATAGTAGATAAGTAAGGATCGCTTAGATACATCACAGGAACAACGTTAATACGTGTTGTTTCGTTCAAAACTATTTCCAGCTTCTGCTGCGTCCGAAAACTTTGTATCTCACATCAGAGTTACTGGAGTCCATCCAAACGTCAAATAACATGACAGATGAGTAAGGATCGATTAGATACATCACAGGAACAACGCTAATACTTGTTGTTTCGTTTAAAACTATTTCTAGCTTCAGCTGCGTCCGAGAACTTCGTATCTCACATCAAAGTTACTGGAGTCCATCGAAACGTCAAATAACATAGTAGATAAGTAAGGATCGCTTAGATACATCACAGGAACAACGTTAATACGTGTTGTTTCGTTCAAAACTATTTCCAGCTTCTGCTGCGTCCGAAAACTTTGTATCTCACATCAGAGATACTGGAGTCCATCCAAACGTCAAATAACATGATAGATGAGTAAGGATCGATTAGATACATCACAGGAACAACGCTAATACGTGTTGTTTCGTTTAAAACTATTTCTAGCTTCAGCTGCGTCCGAGAACTTTGTATCTCACATCAGAGTTACTGGAGTCCATCCAAACGTCAAATAACATGTTAGATAAGTAAGGATCGTTTAGATACATCACAGGAACAACGCTAATACGTGTTGTTTCGTTCAAAACTAATTCCAGCTTCTGCTGTGTCCGAGAACTTTGTATCTCACATCAGAGTTACTGGAGTCCGACCAAACGTCAAATAACATGATAGATGAGTAAGGATCGATTAGATACATCACAGGAACAACGCTAATATGTGTTGTTTCGTTTAAAACTATTTCCAGCTGCTGCTGCGTCCGAAAATTTCGTATCTCACATTAGAGCTACTGGAGTCCATCGAAACGTCAAATATAGTAGCTAAGTAAGGATCGATTAGATACATCACAGGAACAACGCTAATATGTGTTGTTTCGTTTAAAACTATTTCCAGCTGCTGCTGCGTCCGAAAATTTCGTATCTCACATTAGAGTTACTGGAGTCCATCGAAACGTCAAATAACATAGTAGCTAAGTAAGGATCGATTAGATACATCACAGGAACAACGCTAATACGTGTTGTTTCGTTTAAAACTATTTCCAGCTCCTGCTGCGTCCAAAAACTTCGTATCTCACATCAGAATTACTAGAGTCCATCGAAACGTCAAATAGCATGATAGATGAGTAAGGATCGATTAGATACATCACAGGAACAACGCTAATGCGTGTTATTTCGTTTAAAACTATTTCCAGCTTCTGCTGCGTCCGAAAATTTCTTATCTCACATCAGAGTTACTGGAGTCCATCGAAACTTCAAATAACATAGTAGATAAGTAAGGATCGATTAGATACATCACAGGAACAACGCTAATGCGTGTTGTTTCCTTTAAAACTATTTCTAGCTTCAGCTGCGTCCGAGAACTTCGTAACTCCTTCCTTTAAAACTATTTCTAGCTTCAGCTGCGTCCGAGAACTTCGTAACTCACATCAAAGTTACTGGAGTCCATCGAAACGCCAAGTAACATGAGAGATGAGTAAGGATCGATTAGATACATCACAGGAACAGGTGTTGTTTCGTTTAAAACTATTTCCAGCTTCTGCTGCGTCCGAAAACGTCGTATCTCACATCAGAGTTACTGGAGTCCATCGAAACGTCAAATAACATGATAGATAAGTAAGGATCGATTAGATACAGCACAGGAACAACGCTAATACGTGTTGTTTCGTTCAAAACCATTTCCAGCTTCTGCTGCGTCCGTAAACTTTGTATCTCACATCAGAGTTACTGGAGTCCATCCAAACGTCAAATAACTTGATAGATGAGTAAGGATCGATTAGATACATCACAGGAACAACGCTAATACGTGTTGTTTCGTTTAAAACTATTTCTAGCTTCAGCTGCGTCCGAGAACTTCGTATCTCACATCAAAGTTACTGGAGTCCATCGAAACGCCAAGTAATATGATAGATGAGTAAGGATCGATTAGATACATCACAGGAACAACGCTAATGCGTGTTGTTTCGTTTAAAACTATTTCCAGCTTCTGCTGCGTCCGAAAATTTCGTATCTCACATCAAAGTTACTGGAGTCCATCGAAACGCTACATAACATGATAGATGAGTAAGGATCGATTAGATACATCACAGGAACAACGCTAATACGTGTTGTTTCGTTTAAAACTATTTCCAGCTCCTGCTGCGTCCAAAAACTTCGTATCTCACATCAGAATTACTAGAGTCCATCGAAACGTCAAATAGCATGATAGATGAGTAAGGATCGATTAGATACATCACAGGAACAACGCTAATGCGTGTTGTTTCGTTTAAAACTATTTCCAGCTTCTGCTGCGTCCGAAAATTTCTTATCTCAAATCAGAGTTACTGGAGTCCATCGAAACTTCAAATAACATAGTAGATAAGTAAGGATCGATTAGATACATCACAGGAACAACGCTAATGCTTGTTCTTTCGTTTAAAACTATTTCTAGCTTCAGCTGCGTCCGAGAACTTCGTATCTCACATCAAAGTTACTGGAGTCCATCGAAACGTCAAATAACATAGTAGATAAGTAAGGATCGCTTAGATACATCACAGGAACAACGTTAATACGTGTTGTTTCGTTCAAAACTATTTCCAGCTTCTGCTGCGTCCGAAAACTTTGTATCTCACATCAGAGTTACTGGAGTCCATCCAAACGTCAAATAACATGACAGATGAGTAAGGATCGATTAGATACATCACAGGAACAACGCTAATACTTGTTGTTTCGTTTAAAACTATTTCTAGCTTCAGCTGCGTCCGAGAACTTCGTATCTCACATCAAAGTTACTGGAGTCCATCGAAACGTCAAATAACATAGTAGATAAGTAAGGATCGCTTAGATACATCACAGGAACAACGTTAATACGTGTTGTTTCGTTCAAAACTATTTCCAGCTTCTGCTGTGTCCGAGAACTTTGTATCTCACATCAGAGTTACTGGAGTCCGACCAAACGTCAAATAACATGATAGATGAGTAAGGATCGATTAGATACATCACAGGAACAACGCTAATATGTGTTGTTTCGTTTAAAACTATTTCTAGCTTCAGCTGCGTCCGAGAACTTCGTAACTCCTTCCTTTAAAACTATTTCTAGCTTCAGCTGCGTCCGAGAACTTCGTAACTCACATCAAAGTTACTGGAGTCCATCGAAACGCCAAGTAACATGAGAGATGAGTAAGGATCGATTAGATACATCACAGGAACAGGTGTTGTTTCGTTTAAAACTATTTCCAGCTTCTGCTGCGTCCGAAAACGTCGTATCTCACATCAGAGTTACTGGAGTCCATCGAAACGTCAAATAACATGATAGATAAGTAAGGATCGATTAGATACAGCACAGGAACAACGCTAATACGTGTTGTTTCGTTTAAAACTATTTCCAGCTTATGCTGCGTCCAAAAACTTTGTGTATCTCACATCAGACTTACTGGAGTCCATCCAATCGTCAAATAACATGTTAGATAAGTAAGGATCGATTACATACATCACAGGAACAACGCTAATACGTGTTGTTTCGTTTAAAACTATTTCCAGTTTCTGCTGCGTCCGAAAACGTCGTATCTCACATCAGAGTTACTGGAGTCCATCGAAACGTCAAATAGCATGACAGATAAGTAAGTATCGATTAGGTACAGCACAGGAACAACGCTAATACGTGTTGTTTCGCTTAAAACTATTTCCAGCTCCTGCTGCGTCCCAAAACTTTGTATCTCACATCAGACTTACTGGAGTCCATCCAAATGTCAAATAACATGATAGATGAGTAAGGATCGATTAGATACATCACAGGAACAACGCTAATATGTGTTGTTTCGTTTAAAACTATTTCCAGCTGCTGCTGCGTCCGAAAATTTCGTATCTCACATTAGAGTTACTGGAGTCCATCAAAACGTCAAATAACATAGTAGCTAAGTAAGGATCGATTAGATACATCACAGGAACAACGCTAATACGTGTTGTTTCGTTCAAAACTATTTCCAGCTTCTGCTGCGTCCGAAAACGTCGTATCTCACATCAGAGTTACTGGAGTCCATCGAAACGTCAAATAACATGATAGATAAGTAAGGATCGATTAGATACAGCACAAGAACAACGCTAATACGTGTTGTTTCGTTCAAAACTATTTCCAGCTCCTGCTGCGTCCAAAAACTTTGTATCTCACATCAGACTTACTGGAGTCCATCCAAACTTCAAATAACATGTTATATAAGTAAGGATCGTTTAGATACATCACAAGAACAACGCTAATACGTGTTGTTTCGTTCAAAACTATTTCCAGCTCCTGCTGCGTCCAAAATCTTTGTATCTCACATCAGACTTACTGGAGTCCATCCAAACTTCAAATAACATGTTATATAAGTAAGGATCGTTTAGATACATCACAAGAACAACGCTAATACGTGTTGTTTCGTTTAAAACTATTTCCAGTTTCTGCTGCGTCCGAAAACGTCGTATCTCACATCAGAGTTACTGGAGTCCATCCAAACGTCAAATAACATGTTAGATAAGTAAGGATCGTTTAGATACATCACAGGAACAACGCTAATGCGTGTTGTTTCATTTAAAACTGTTTCCAGCTTCTGCTGCGTCCGAGAACTTCGTATCTCACATCAGGGTTACTGGAGTCCATCCAAACGTCAAATAACATGATAGATGAGGATGGATCGATTAGATACATCACAGGAACAACGCTAATATGTGTTGTTTCGTTTAAAACTATTTCCAGCTGCTGCTGCGTCCGAAAATTTCGTATCTCACATTAGAGTTACTGGAGTCCATCCAAACGTAAAATAACATGATAGATGAGTAAGGATCGAATAGATACATCACAGGAACATCGCTATTGCGTGTTGTTTCGTTTAATACTATTTCCAGCTTCTGCAGCGTCCGAAAACGTCGTATCTCACATCAGAGTTACTGGAGTCCATCGAAACGTCAAATAACATGATAGATAAGTAAGGATCGATTAGATACATCACAGGAACAACGCTAATGCGTGTTGTTTCGTTTAAAACTATTTCCAGCTTCAGCTGCATCCGAGAACTTCGTATCTCACATCAAAGTTACTGGAGTCCATCGAAACGTCAAATAACATAGTAGATAAGTAAGGATCGCTTAGATACATCAGAGGAACAACGTTAATATGTGTTGTTTCGTTCAAAACTATTTCCAGCTTCTGCTGCGTCCGAAAACTTTGTATCTCACATCAGAGTTACTGGAGTCCATCCAAACGTCAAATAACATGATAGATGAGTAAGGATCGATTAGATACATCACAGGAACAACGCTAATGCGTGTTGTTTCGTTTAAAACTATTTCTAGCTTCAGCTGCGTCCGAAAACGTGATATCTCACATCAGAGTTACTGGAGTCCATCAAAACGTCAAATAACATGATAGATGAGTAAGGATCGATTAGATACATCACAGGAACAACGCTAATGCGTGTTGTTTCGTTTAAAACTATTTCCAGCTTCAGCTGCATCCGAGAACTTCGTATCTCACATCAGAGTTACTGGAGTCCATCGAAACGTCAAATAACATGATAGATGAGTAAGGATCGATTAGATACATCACAGGAACAACGCTAATATGTGTTGTTTCGTTTAAAACTATTTCCAGCTTCTGCTGCGTCCGAAAACGTCGTATCTCACAACAGAGTTACTGGAGTTCATCGAAACGTCAAATAACATGATAGATGAGTAAGGATCGATTAGATACATCATAGGAACAACGCTAATGCGTGTTGTTTCGTTTAAAACTATTTCCAGCTTCAGCTGCGTCCGATAACTTCGTATCTCACATCAAAGTTACTGGAGTCCATCGAAACGCCAAATAACATGATAGATGAGTAAGGATCGATTAGATAAAACAGAAACAACGCTAATGCGTGTTGTTTCGTTTAAAACTATTTCCAGCTTCTGCTGCGTCCGAGAACTTCGTATCTCACATCAGAGTTACTGGAGTCCATCCAAACGTCAAATAACATGATAGATGAGTAAGGATCTATTAGATACATCACAGGAACAACGCTAATACGTGTTGTTTCGTTTAAAACTATTTCCAGCTTCTGCTGCGTCCGAAAACGTATCTCACATCAGAGTTACTGGAGTCCATCGAAACGTCAAATAACATGATAGATAAGTAAGGATCGATTAGATACAGCACAGGAACAACGCTAATACGTGTTGTTTCGTTTAAAACTATTTCCAGCTAATGCTGCGCCCAAAAACTTTGTATCTCACATCAGAGTTACTGGAGTCCATCGAAACGTCAAATAACATGATAGATAAGTAAGGATCGATTAGATACATCACAGGAACAACGCTAATGCGTGTTGTTTCGTTTAAAACTATTTTTAGCTTCAGCTGCGTCCGAGAACTTCGTATCTGACATCAAAGTTACTGGAGTCCGTCCATACGTCAAATAACATGATAGATGAGTATGGATCGATTAGATACATCACAGGAATAACGCTAATATGTGTTGTTTCGTTTAAAACTATTTCCAGCTAATGCTGCGTCCAAAAACTTTGTATCTCACATCAGACTTACTGGAGTCCATCCAAACTTCAAATAACATGTTAGATAATTAAGGATCGTTTAGATACATCACAGGAACAACGCTAATACGTGTTGTTTCGTTCAAAACTATTTCCAGCTTCTGCTGCGTCCGAGAACTTTGTATCTCACATCAGAGATACTGGAGTGTATCGAAACGTCAAATAACATGATAGATAAGTAAGGATCGATTAGATACATCACAGGAACAACGCTAATGCGTGTTGTTTCGTTTAAAACTATTTCCAGCTTCAGCTGCATCCGAGAACTTCGTATCTCACATCAAAGTTACTGGAGTCCATCGAAACGTCAAATAACATAGTAGATAAGTAAGGATCGCTTAGATACATCAGAGGAACAACGTTAATATGTGTTGTTTCGTTCAAAACTATTTCTAGCTTCTGCTGCGTCCGAAAACTTTGTATCTCACATCAGAGTTACTGGAGTCCATCCAAACGTCAAATAACATGATAGATGAGTAAGGATCGATTAGATACATCACAGGAACAACGCTAATGCGTGTTGTTTCGTTTAAAACTATTTCTAGCTTCAGCTGCGTCCGAAAACGTGATATCTCACATCAGAGTTACTGGAGTCCATCAAAACGTCAAATAACATGATAGATGAGTAAGGATCGATTAGATACATCACAGGAACAACGCTAATGCGTGTTGTTTCATTTAAAACTATTTCCAGCTTCAGCTGCATCCGAGAACTTCGTATCTCACATCAAAGTTACTGGAGTCCGTCCAAACGTCAAATAACATGATAGATGAGTATGGATCGATTAGATACATCACAGGAACAACGCAAATATGTGTTGTTTCGTTTAAAACTATTTCCAGCTGCTGCTGAGTCCGAAAATTTCGTATCTCACATTAGAGTTACTGGAGTCCATCCAAACGTAAAATAACATGATAGATGAGTAAGGATCGATTAGATACATCACAGGAACATCGCTATTGCGTGTTGTTTCGTTTAAAACTATTTCCAGCTTCTGCTGCGTCCGAAAACGTCGTATCTCACATCAGAGTTACTGGAGTCCATCGAAACGTCAAATAACATGATAGATAAGTAAGGATCGATTAGATACATCACAGGAACAACGCTAATGCGTGTTGTTTCGTTTAAAACTATTTCCAGCTTCAGCTGCATCCGAGAACTTCGTATCTCACATCAAAGTTACTGGAGTCCATCGAAACGTCAAATAACATAGTAGATAAGTAAGGATCGATTAGATACATCACAGGAACAACGCTAATACGTGTTGTTTCGTTCAAAACCATTTCCAGTTTCTGCTGCGTCCAAAAACTTTGTATCTCACATCAGAGTTACTGGAGTCCATCCAAGCGTAAAATAACATGATAGATGAGTAAGGATCGATTAGATACATCACAGGAACATCGCTATTGCGTGTTGTTTCGTTTAAAACTATTTCCAGCTGCTGCTGCGTCCGAAAATTTCGTATCTCACATTAGAGTTACTGGAGTCCATCGAAACGTCAAATAGCATGACAGATAAGTAAGTATCGATTAGGTACAACACAGGAACAACGCTAATACGTGTTGTTTCGTTCAAAACTATTTCCAACTTTTGCTTCGTCCGAGAACTTTGTATCTCACATCAAAGTTACTGGAGTCCATCGAAACGCCAAATAGCATGATAGATGAGTAAGGATCGATTAGATACATCAAGGGAACAACGCTAATGCGTGTTGTTTCGTTTAAAACTATTTCCAGCTCCAGCTGCGTCCGAGAACTTCGTATCTCACATCAAAGTTACTGGAGTCCATCGAAACGCCAAATAACATGATAGATGAGTAAGGATCGATTAGATACATCACAGGAACAACGCTAATGCGTGTTGTTTCGTTTAAAACTATTTCCAGCTTCTGCTGCGTCCGAAAACTTTGTATCTCACATCAGAGTTACTGGAGTCCATCGAAACGCCAAATAACATGATAGATGAGTAAGGATCGATTAGATACATCACAGGAACAACGCTAATGCGTGTTGTTTCGTTTAAAACTATTTCCAGCTTCTGCTGCGTCCGAGAACTTCGTATCTCACATCAGGGTTACTGGAGTCCATCCAAACGTCAAATAACATGATATATAAGTAAGGATCGATTAGATACATCACAGGAACAACGCTAATGCGTGTTGTTTCGTTTAAAATTATTTCTAGCTTCAGCTGCGTCCGAGAACTTCGTAACTCACATCAAAGTTACTGGAGTCCATCGAAACGCCAAATAACATGATAGATGAGTAAGGATCGATTAGATACATCACAGGAACAACGCTAATACGTGTTGTTTCGTTTAAAACTATTTCTAGTTTCAGCTGCGTCCGAGAACTTCGTATCTCACATCAAAGTTACTGGAGTCCATCGAAACGTCAAATAACACAGTAGATAATTAAGGATCGCTTAGATACATCACAGGAACAACGTTAATATGTGTTGTTTCGTTCAAAACTATTTCCAGCTTCTGCTGCGTCCGAAAACTTCGTATCTCACATCAGAGTTACTGGAGTCCATGCAAACGTCAAATAACATGATAAATGAGTAAGGATCGATTAGATACATCACAGGAACAACGCTAATGCGTGTTGTTTCGTTTAAAATTATTTCTAGCTTCAGCTGCGTCTGAGAACTTCGTATCTCACATCAAAGTTACTGGAGTCCATCGAAACGTCAAATAACATGATAGATGAGTAAGGATCGATTAGATACATCACAAGAACAACGCTAATGCGTGTTGTTTCGTTTAAAACTATTTCCAGCTTCAGCTGCATCCGAGAACTTCGTATCTCACATCAGAGTTACTGGAGTCCGTCCAAACTTCAAATAACATGATAGATGAGTAAGGATCGATTAGATACATCACAGGAACAACGCTAATATGTGTTGTTTCGTTCAAAACCATTTCCAGTTTCTGCTGCGTCCAAAAACTTTGTATCTCACATCAGAGTTACTGGAGTCCATCCAAACGTAAAATAACATGATAGATGAGTAAGGATCGATTAGATACATCACAGGAACATCGCTATTGCGTGTTGTTTCGTTTAAAACTATTTCCAGCTTCTGCTGCGTCCGAAAACGTCGTATCTCACATCAGAGTTACTGGAGTCCATCCAAACGTAAAATAACATGATAGATGAGTAAGGATCGATTAGATACATCACAGGAACATCGCTATTGCGTGTTGTTTCGTTTAAAACTATTTCCAGCTTCTGCTGCGTCCGAAAACGTCGTATCTCACATCAGAGTTACTGGAGTCCATCGAAACGTCAAATAACATGATAGATAAGTAAGGATCGATTAGATACATCACAGGAACAACGCTAATGCGTGTTGTTTCGTTTAAAACTATTTTTAGCTTCAGCTGCGTCCGAGAACTTCGTATCACACATCAAAGTTACTGGAGTCCATCGAAACGCCAAATAGCATGATAGATGAGTAAGGATCGATTAGATACATCAAGGGAACAACGCTAATGCGTGTTGTTTCGTTTAAAACTATTTCCAGCTTCAGCTGCGTCCGAGAACTTCGTATCTCACATCAAAGTTACTGGAGTCCATCGAAACGCCAAATAACATGATAGATGATTAAGGATCGATTAGATACATCACAGGAACAACGCCAATGCGTGTTGTTTCGTTTAAAACTATTTCCAGCTTCTGCTGCGTCCGAAAACTTTGTATCTCACATCAGAGTTACTTGAGTCCATCGAAACGCCAAATAACATGATAGATGAGTAAGGATCGATTAGATACATCACAGGAACAACGCTAATGCGTGTTGTTTCGTTTAAAACTATTTCCAGCTTCTGCTGCGTCCGAGAACTTCGTATCTCACATCAGGGTTACTGGAGTCCATCCAAACGTCAAATAACATGATATATAAGTAAGGATCGATTAGATACATCACAGGAACAACGCTAATGCGTGTTGTTTCGTTTAAAACTATTTCTAGCTTCAGCTGCGTCCGAGAACTTCGTATCTCACATCAAAGTTACTGGAGTCCATCGAAACGTCAAATAACATAGTAGATAAGTAAGGATCGCTTAGATACATCACAGGAACAACGTTAATATGTGTTGTTTCGTTCAAAACTATTTGCAGCTTCTGCTGCGTCCGAAAACTTCGTATCTCACATCAGAGTTACTGGAGTCCATCCAAACGTCAAATAACATGATAAATGAGTAAGGATCGATTAGATACATCACAGGAACAACGCTAATGCGTGTTGTTTCGTTTAAAATTATTTCTAGCTTCAGCTGCGTCTGAGAACTTCGTATCTCACATCAAAGTTACTGGAGTCCATCGAAACGTCAAATAACATGATAGATGAGTAAGGATCGGTTAGATACATCACAAGAACAACGCTAATGCGTGTTGTTTCGTTTAAAACTATTTCCAGCTTCAGCTGCATCCGAGAACTTCGTATCTCACATCAGAGTTACTGGAGTCCGTCCAAACTTCAAATAACATGATAGATGAGTAAGGATCGATTAGATACATCACAGGAACAACGCTAATATGTGTTGTTTCGTTTAAAACTATTTCCAGCTGCTGCTGCGTCCGAGAATTTCGTATCTCACATTAGAGTTACTGGAGTCCATCGAAACGTCAAATAACATACTAGCTAAGTAAGGATCGATTAGATACATCACAGGAACAACGCTAATACGTGATGTATCGTTCAAAACTATTTCCAGCTTCTGCTGCGTCCGAAAACGTCGTATCTCACATCAGAGTTACTGGAGTCCATCGAAACGTCAAATAACATGATAGATAAGGATCGATTAGATACAGCACAGGAACAACGCTAATAGGTGTTGTCTCGTTTAAAACTATTTCCAGCTCCTGCTGCGTCCAAAAACGTTGTATCTCACATCAGACTTACTGGAGTCCATCCAAACGTCAAATAACATGTTAGATAAGTAAGGATCGTTTAGATACATCACAGGAACAACGCTAATTCGTGTTGCTTCGTTCAAAACTATTTCCAGCTTCTGCTGCGTCCGAGAACTTTGTATCTCACATCAGAGTTACTGGAGTCCGTCCAAACGTCAAATAACATGATAGATGAGTAAGGATCGATTAGATACATCACAGGAACAACGCTAATATGTGTTGTTTCGTTTAAAACTATTCCCAGCTGCTGCTGCGTCCGAAAATTTCGTATCTCACATTAGAGATACTGGAGTCCATCGAAACGTCAAATAACATAGTAGCTAAGTAAGGATCGATTAGATACATCACAGGAACAACGCTAATACGTGTTGTTTCTTTCAAAACTATTTCCAGCTTCTGCTGCGTCCAAAAACTTTGTATCTCACATCAGAGTTACTGGAGTCCATTCAAACGTAAAATAACATGATAGATGAGTAAGGATCGATTAGATACATCACAGGAACATCGCTAATGCGTGTTGTTTTTTTAAAACTATTTCCAGCTTCTGCTGCGTCCGAAAACGTATCTCACATCAGAGTTACTGGAGTCCATCGAAACGTCAAATAACATGATAGATAAGTAAGGATCGATTAGATACAGCACAGGAACAACGCTAATACGTGTTGTTTCGTTTAAAACTATTTCCAGCTCCTGCTGCGTCCAAAAACTTTGTATCTCACATCAGACTTACTTGAGTCCATCCAAACGTCAAATAACATGTTATATAAGTAAGGATCGTTTAGATACATCACAAGAACAGCGCTAATACGTGTTGTTTCGTTCAAAACTATTTCCAGCTCCTGCTGCGTCCAAAAACTTCGTATCTCACATCAAAGTTACTGGAGTCCATCGAAACGTCAAATAACTTAGTAGATAAGTAAGGATCGCTTAGATACATCACAGGAACAACGTTAATATGTGTTGTTTCGTTCTAAACTATTTCCAGCTTCTGCTGCGTCCGAAAACTTCGTATCTCACATCAGAGTTACTGGAGTCCATCCAAACGTCAAATAACATGATAAATGAGTAAGGATCGATTAGATACATCACAGGAACAACGCTAATACTTGTTGTTTCGTTTAAAACTATTTCCAGTTTCTGCTGCGTCCGAGAACGTCGTATCTCACATCAGAGTTACTGGAGTCCATCGAAACGTCAAATAACATGATAGATAAGTAAGGATCGATTAGATACAGCACAGGAACAACGCTAATGCGTGTTGTTTCCTATAAAACTATTTCTAGCTTCAGCTGCCTCCGAGAACTTCGTAACTCGTTCCTTTAAAACTATTTCTAGCTTCAGCTCCGTCCGAGAACTTCGTAACTCACATCAAAGTTACTGGAGTCCATCGAAACGCCAAATAACATGAGAGATGAGTAGGGATCGATTAGATACATCACAGGAACAGGTGTTGTTTCGTTTAAAACTATTTCCAGCTTCTGCTGCGTCCGAAAACGTCGTATCTCACATCAGACTTACTGGAGTCCATCCAAACGTCAAATAACATGTTAGATAAGTAAGGATCGTTTAGATACATCACGGGAACAACGCTAATACGTGTTGTTTCGTTCAAAACTATTTCCAGCTTCTGCTGTGTCCGAGAACTTTGTATCTCACATCAGAGTTACTGGAGTCCGTCCAAACGTCAAATAACATGATAGATGAGTAAGGATCGATTAGATACATCACAGGAACAACGCTAATATGTGTTGTTCCGTTTAAAACTATTTCCAGCTGCTGCTGCGTCCGAAAATTACGTATCTCACAATAGAGTTACTGGAGTCCATCGAAACGTCAAATAACATAGTAGCTAAGTAAGGATCGATTAGATACATCACAGGAACAACGCTAATACGTGTTGTTTCGTTCAAAACTATTTCCAGCTTCTGCTGCGTCCGTAGACTTTGTATCTCACATCAGAGTTACTGGAGTCCGTCCAAACGTCAAATAACATGATAGATGAGTAAGGTTCGTTTAGATACATCGCAGGAACAACGCTAATGCGTGTTGTTTCATTTAAAACTGTTTCCAGCTTCTGCTGCGTCCGAGAACTTCGTATCTCACATCAGGGTTACTGGAGTCCATCCAAACGTCAAATAACATGATAGAAAAGTAAGGATCGATTAGATACATCACAGGAACAACGCTAATGCGTGCTGTTTCGTTTAAAACTATTTCTAGCTTCAGCTGCGTCCGAGAACTTCGTATCTCACATCAAAGTTACTGGAGTCCATCGAAACGCCAAATAACATGATAGATGAGTAAGGATTGATTAGATACATCACAGGAACAACGCTAATGCGTGTTGTTTCCTTTTAAACTATTTCTAGCTTCAGCTGCGTCCGAGAACCTCGTATCTCACATCAAAGTTACTGGAGTCCATCGAAACGCCAAATAACATGATAGATGAGTAAGGATCGATTAGATACATCACAGGAACAACGCTAATGCGTGTTGTTTCCTTTAAAACTATTTCTAGCTTCAGCTGCGTCCGAGAACTTCGTAACTCCTTCCTTTAAAACTATTTCTAGCTTCAGCTGCGTCCGAGAACTTCGTAACTCACATCAAAGTTACTGGAGTCCATCGAAACGCCAAGTAACATGAGAGATGAGTAAGGATCGATTAGATACATCACAGGAACAGGTGTTGTTTCGTTTAAAACTATTTCCAGCTTCTGCTGCGTCCGAAAACGTCGTATCTCACATCAGAGTTACTGGAGTCCATCGAAACGTCAAATAACATGATAGATAAGTAAGGATCGATTAGATACAGCACAGGAACAACGCTAATACGTGTTGTTTCGTTTAAAACTATTTCCAGCTTATGCTGCGTCCAAAAACTTGGTGTATCTCACATCAGACTTACTGGAGTCCATCCAATCGTCAAATAACATGTTAGATAAGTAGGGATCGATTACATACATCACAGGAACAACGCTAATACGTGTTGTTTCGTTTAAAACTGTTTCCAGCTTATGCTGCGTCCAAAAACTTGGTGTATCACACATCAGAGTTACTGGAGTCCATCGAAACGTCAAATAGCATGACAGATAAGTAAGTATCGATTAGGTACAACACAGGAACAACGCTAATACGTGTTGTTTCGCTTAAAACTATTTCCAGCTCCTGCTGCGTCCCAAAACTTTGTATCTCACATCAGACTTACTGGAGTCCATCCAAACGTCAAATAACATGATAGATGAGTAAGGATCGATTAGATACATCACAGGAACAACGCTAATATGTGTTGTTTCGTTTAAAACTATTTCCAGCTGCTGCTGCGTCCGAAAATTTCGTATCTCACATTAGAGTTACTGGAGTCCATCAAAACGTCAAATAACATAGTAGCTAAGTAAGGATCGATTAGATACATCACAGGAACAACGCTAATACGTGTTGTTTCGTTCAAAACTATTTCCAGCTTCTGCTGCGTCCTAAAACGTCGTATCTCACATCAGAGTTACTGGAGTCCATCGAAACGTCAAATAACATGATAGATAAGTAAGGATCGATTAGATACAGCACAGGAACAACGCTAATACGTGTTGTTTCGTTTAAAACTATTTCCAGCTCCTGCTGCGTCCAAAAACTTTGTATCTCACATCAGACTTACTGGAGTCCATCCAAACTTCAAATAACATGTTATATAAGTAAGGATCGTTTAGATACATCACAAGAACAACGCTAATACGTGTTGTTTCGTTCAAAACTATTTCCAGCTCCTGCTGCGTCCAAAAACTTTGTATCTCACATCAGACTTACTGGAGTCCATCCAAACTTCAAATAACATGTTATATAAGTAAGGATCGTTTAGATACATCACAAGAACAACGCTAATACGTGTTGTTTCGTTTAAAACTATTTCCAGTTTCTGCTGCGTCCTAAAACGTCGTATCTCACATCAGAGTTACTGGAGTCCATCCAAACGTCAAATAACATGTTAGATAAGTAAGGATCGTTTAGATACATCACAGGAACAACGCTAATGCGTGTTGTTTCATTTAAAACTGTTTCCAGCTTCTGCTGCGTCCGAGAACTTCGTATCTCACATCAGGGTTACTGGAGTCCATCCAAACGTCAAATAACATGATAGATAAGTAAGGATAGATTAGATACATCACAGGAACAACGCTAATACTTGTTGTTTCGTTTAAAACTATTTCCAGTTTCTGCTGCGTCCGAGAACGTCGTATCTCACATCAGAGTTACTGGAGTCCATCGAAACGTCAAATAACATGATAGATAAGTAAGGATCGATTAGATACAGCACAGGAACAACGCTAATGCGTGTTGTTTCCTATAAAACTATTTCTAGCTTCAGCTGCCTCCGAGAACTTCGTAACTCCTTCCTTTAAAACTATTTCTAGCTTCAGCTCCGTCCGAGAACTTCGTAACTCACATCAAAGTTACTGGAGTCCATCGAAACGCCAAATAACATGAGAGATGAGTAGGGATCGATTAGATACATCACAGGAACAGGTGTTGTTTCGTTTAAAACTATTTCCAGCTTCTGCTGCGTCCGAAAACGTCGTATCTCACATCAGACTTACTGGAGTCCATCCAAACGTCAAATAACATGTTAGATAAGTAAGGATCGTTTAGATACATCACGGGAACAACGCTAATACGTGTTGTTTCGTTCAAAACTATTTCCAGCTTCTGCTGTGTCCGAGAACTTTGTATCTCACATCAGAGTTACTGGAGTCCGTCCAAACGTCAAATAACATGATAGATGAGTAAGGATCGATTAGATACATCACAGGAACAACGCTAATATGTGTTGTTCCGTTTAAAACTATTTCCAGCTGCTGCTGCGTCCGAAAATTACGTATCTCACAATAGAGTTACTGGAGTCCATCGAAACGTCAAATAACATAGTAGCTAAGTAAGGATCGATTAGATACATCACAGGAACAACGCTAATATGTGTTGTTTCGTTCAAAACTATTTCCAGCTTCTGCTGCGTCCGTAGACTTTGTATCTCACATCAGAGTTACTGGAGTCCGTCCAAACGTCAAATAACATGATAGATGAGTAAGGTTCGTTTAGATACATCGCAGGAACAACGCTAATGCGTGTTGTTTCATTTAAAACTGTTTCCAGCTTCTGCTGCGTCCGAGAACTTCGTATCTCACATCAGGGTTACTGGAGTCCATCCAAACGTCAAATAACATGATAGAAAAGTAAGGATCGATTAGATACATCACAGGAACAACGCTAATGCGTGCTGTTTCGTTTAAAACTATTTCTAGCTTCAGCTGCGTCCGAGAACTTCGTATCTCACATCAAAGTTACTGGAGTCCATCGAAACGCCAAATAACATGATAGATGAGTAAGGATTGATTAGATACATCACAGGAACAACGCTAATGCGTGTTGTTTCCTTTAAAACTATTTCTAGCTTCAGCTGCGTCCGAGAACCTCGTATCTCACATCAAAGTTACTGGAGTCCATCGAAACGCCAAATAACATGATAGATGAGTAAGGATCGATTAGATACATCACAGGAACAACGCTAATGCGTGTTGTTTCCTTTAAAACTATTTCTAGCTTCAGCTGCGTCCGAGAACTTCGTAACTCCTTCCTTTAAAACTATTTCTAGCTTCAGCTGCGTCCGAGAACTTCGTAACTCACATCAAAGTTACTGGAGTCCATCGAAACGCCAAGTAACATGAGAGATGAGTAAGGATCGATTAGATACATCACAGGAACAGGTGTTGTTTCGTTTAAAACTATTTCCAGCTTCTGCTGCGTCCGAAAACGTCGTATCTCACATCAGAGTTACTGGAGTCCATCGAAACGTCAAATAACATGATAGATAAGTAAGGATCGATTAGGTACAGCACAGGAACAACGCTAATACGTGTTGTTTCGTTTAAAACTATTTCCAGCTTATGCTGCGTCCAAAAACTTGGTGTATCTCACATCAGACTTACTGGAGTCCATCCAATCGTCAAATAACATGTTAGATAAGTAAGGATCGATTACATACATCACAGGAACAACGCTAATACGTGTTGTTTCGTTTAAAACTGTTTCCAGCTTATGCTGCGTCCAAAAACTTGGTGTATCACACATCAGAGTTACTGGAGTCCATCGAAACGTCAAATAGCATGACAGATAAGTAAGTATCGATTAGGTACAACACAGGAACAACGCTAATACGTGTTGTTTCGCTTAAAACTATTTCCAGCTCCTGCTGCGTCCCAAAACTTTGTATCTCACATCAGACTTACTGGAGTCCATCCAAACGTCAAATAACATGATAGATGAGTAAGGATCGATTAGATACATCACAGGAACAACGCTAATATGTGTTGTTTCGTTTAAAACTATTTCCAGCTGCTGCTGCGTCCGAAAATTTCGTATCTCACATTAGAGTTACTGGAGTCCATCAAAACGTCAAATAACATAGTAGCTAAGTAAGGATCGATTAGATACATCACAGGAACAACGCTAATACGTGTTGTTTCGTTCAAAACTATTTCCAGCTTCTGCTGCGTCCGAAGACGTCGTATCTCACATCAGAGTTACTGGAGTCCATCGAAACGTCAAATAACATGATAGATAAGTAAGGATCGATTAGATACAGCACAGGAACAACGCTAATACGTGTTGTTTCGTTTAAAACTATTTCCAGCTCCTGCTGCGTCCAAAAACTTTGTATCTCACATCAGACTTACTGGAGTCCATCCAAACTTCAAATAACATGTTATATAAGTAAGGATCGTTTAGATACATCACAAGAACAACGCTAATACGTGTTGTTTCATTTAAAACTATTTCCAGTTCCTGCTGTGTCCGAAAACGTCGTATCTCACATCAGAGTTACTGGAGTCCATCCAAACGTCAAATAACATGTTAGATAAGTAAGGATCGTTTAGATACATCACAGGAACAACGCTAATGCGTGTTGTTTCATTTAAAACTGTTTCCAGCTTCTGCTGCGTCCGAGAACTTCGTATCTCACATCAGGGTTACTGGAGTCCATCCAAACGTCAAATAACATGATAGATAAGTAAGGATCGATTAGATACATCACAGGAACAACGCTAATGCGTGTTGTTTCGTTTAAAACTATTTCTAGCTTCAGCTGCGTCCGAGAACTTCGTATCTCACATAAAAGTTACTGGAGTCCATCGAAACGCCAAATAACATGATAGATGAGTAAGGATTGATTAGATACATCACAGGAACAACGCTAATGCGTGTTGTTTCCTTTAAAACTATTTCTAACTTCAGCTGCGTCCGAGAACTTCGCATCTCTCATCAAAGTTACTGGAGTCCATCGAAACGCCAAATAACATGATAGATGAGTAAGGATCGATTAGATACATCACAGGAACAACGCTAATGCGTGTTGTTTCCTTTAAAACTATTTCTAGCTTCAGCTGCGTCCGAGAACTTTGTAACTCCTTCCTTTAAAACTATTTCTAGCTTCAGCTGCGTCCGAGAACTTCGTAACTCACATCAAAGTTACTGGAGTATATCGAAACGCCAAATAACATGAGAGATGAGTAAGGATCGATTAGATACATCACAGGAACAGGTGTTGTTTCGTTTAAAACTATTTCCAGCTTCTGCTGCGTCCGAAAACGTCGTATCTCACATCAGAGTTACTGGAGTCCATCGAAACGTCAAATAACATGTTAGATAAGTAAGGATCGATTAGATACAGCACAGGAACAACGTTAATACGTGTTGTTTCGTTTAAAACTATTTCCAGCTCCTGCTGCGTCCAAAAACTTTTTATCTCACATCAGACTTACTGGAGTCCATCCAAACGTCAAATAACATGTTAGATTAGTAAGGATCGTTTAGATACATCACAGGAACAACGCTAATACGTGTTGTTTCGTTCAAAACTATTTCCAGCTTCTGCTGTGTCCAAGAATTTTGTATCCCACATCAGAGTTACTGGAGTCCGTCCAAACGTCAAATAACATGATAGATGAGTAAGGATCGATTAGATACATCACAGGAACAACGCTAATATGTGTTGTTTCGTTTAAAACTATTTCCAGCTGCTGCTGCATCCGAAAATTTCGTATCTCACATTAGAGTTACTGGAGTCCATCGAAACGTCAAATAACATAGTAGCTAAGTAAGGATCGATTAGATACATCACAGGAACAACGCTAATACGTGTTGTTTCGTTCAAAACTATTTCCAGCTTCTGCTGCGTCCGTAGACTTTGTATCTCACATCAGAGTTACTGGAGTCCATCGTAACACCAAATAACATGATAGATGTATAAGGATCGATTAGATACATCACAGGAACAACGCTAATGCGTGTTGTTTCGTTTAAAACTATTTCCAGCTTCTGCTGCGTCCGAGAACTTCGTATCTCACATCAGAGTTACTGGAGTCCATCCAAACGTCAAATAACATGTTAGATAAGTAAGGATCGTTTAGATACATCACATGAACAACGCTAATACGTGTTGTTTCGTTCAAAACTATTTCCAGCTTCTGCTGCGTCCGAGAACTTTTTATCTCACATCAGAGTTACTGGAGTCCGTCCAAACGTCAAATAACATGATAGATGAGTAAGGATCGATTAGATACATCACAGGAACAACGCTAATACGTGTTGTTTCGTTCAAAACTATTTCCAGCTTCTGCTGCGTCCGAGAACTTTGTTTCTCACATCAGAGTTACTGGAGTCCGTCCAAACGTCAAATAACATGATAGATGAGTAAGGATCGATTAGATACATCACAGGAACAACGCTAATATGTGTTGTTTCGTTTAAAACTATTTCCAGCTGCTGCTGCGTCCGAAAATTTCGTATCTCACATTAGAGTTACTGGAGTCCATCGAAACGTCAAATAACATAGTAGCTAAGTAAGGATCGATTAGATACATCACTGGAACAACGCTGATACGTGTTGTTTCGTTCAAAACTATTTCCAGGTTCTGCTGCGTCCGAGAACTTTGTTTCTCACATCAGAGTTACTGGAGTCCATCCAATCGTAAAATAACATGATAGATGAGTAAGGATCGATTACATACATCACAGGAACAACGCTAATACGTGTTGTTTCGTTTAAAACTATTTCCAGTTTCTGCTGCGTCCGAGAACGTCGTATCTCGCATCAGGGTTACTGGAGTCCATCCAAACGTCAAATAACATGATAGATAAGTAAGGATCGATTAGATACAGCACAGGAACAACGCTAATGCGTGTTGTTTCGTTTAAAACTATTTCCAGCTTCCGCTGCGTCCGAAAATTTCGTATCTCACATCAGGGTTACTGGAGTCCATCCAAACGTCAAATAACATGATAGATAAGTAAGGATCGATTAGATACATCACAGGAACAACGCTAATGCGTGTTGTTTCGTTTAAAACTATTTCTAGCTTCAGCTGCGTCCGAGAATTTCGTATCTCACATCAAAGTTACTGGAGTCCATCGAAACGCCAAATAACATGATAGATGAGTAAGGATTGATTAGATACATCACAGGAACAACGCTAATGCGTGTTTTTTCCTTTAAAACTATTTCTAGCTTCAGCTGCGTCCGAGAACTTCGTATCTCACATCAAAGTTACTGGAGTCCATCGAAACGCCAAATAACATGATAGATGAGTAAGGATCGATTAGATACATCACAGGAACAACGCTAATGCGTGTTGTTTCCTTTAAAACTATTTCTAGCTTCAGCTGCGTCCGAGAACTTCGTAACTCCTTCCTTTAAAACTATTTCTAGCTTCAGCTGCGTCCGAGAACTTCGTAACTCACATCAAAGTTACTGGAGTCCATCGAAACGCCAAATAACATGAGAGATGAGTAAGGATCGATTAGATACATCACAGGAACAGGTGTTGTTTCGTTTAAAACTATTTCCAGTTTCTGTTGCGTCCGAAAACGTCGTATCTCACATCAGAGTTACTGGAGTCCATCGAAACGTCAAATAACATGATAGATAAGTAAGGATCGATTAGATACAGCACAGGAACAACGCTAATACGTGTTGTTCCGTTTAAAACTATTTCCAGCTCCTGCTGCGTCCAAGAACTTTGTGTCTCACATCAGACTTACTGGAGTCCATCCAAACGTCAAATAACATGTTAGATAAGTAAGGATCGTTTAGATACATCACAGGAACAACGCTAATACGTGTTGTTTCGTTCAAAACTATTTCCAGCTTCTGCTGTGTCCGAGAACTTTGTATCTCACATCAGAGTTACTGGAGTCCGTCCAAACGTCAAATAACATGATAGATGAGTAAGGATCGATTAGATACATCACATGAACAACGCTAATATGTGTTGTTTCGTTTAAAACTATTTCCAGCTGCTGCTGCGTCCGAAAATTATGTATATCACAGTAGAGTTACTGGAGTCCATCGAAACGTCAAATAACATAGTAGCTAAGTAAGGATCGATTAGATACATCACAGGAACAACGCTAATACGTGTTGTTTCGTTCAAAACTATTTCCAGCTTCTGCTGCGTCCGTAGACTTTGTATCTCACATCAGAGTTACTGGAGTCCATCGTAACGCCAAATAACGTGATAGATGAGTAAGGATCGATTAGATACATTACAGGAACAACGCTAATGCGTGTTGTTTCGTTTAAAACTATTTCCAGCTTCTGCTGCGTCCGAGAACTTCGTATCTCACATCAGAGTTACTGGAGTCCATCCAAACGTCAAATAACATGTTAGATAAGTAAGGATCGTTTAGATACATCACATGAACAACGCTAATACGCGTTGTTTCGTTCAAAACTATTTCCAGCTTCTGCTGCGTCCGAGAACATTTTATCTCACATCAGAGTTACTGGAGTCCATCCAAACGTCAAATAACATGATAGATAAGTAAGGATCGATTAGATACATCACAGGAACAACGCTAATGCGTGTTGTTTCGTTTAAAACTATTTCCAGCTCCTGCTGTGTCCGAGAACTTTGTATCTCACATCAGAGTTACTGGAGTCCGTCCAAACGTCAAATAACATGATAGATGAGTAAGGATCGATTAGATACATCACAGGAACAACGCTAATATGTGTTGTTTCGTTTAAAACTATTTCCAGCTTCTGCTGCGTCCGAAAACGTCGTATCTCACATCAGAGTTACTGGAGTCCATCGAAACGTCAAATAACATGATAGATAAGTAAGGATCGATTAAATACAGCACAGGAACAACGATAATACGTGTTGTTTCGTTTAAAACTATTTCCAGCTCCTGCTGCGTCCAAAAACTTTGTATCTCACATCAGACTTACTGGAGTCCATCCAAACTTCAAATAACATGTTATATAAGTAAGGATCGTTTAGATACATCACAAGAACAACGCTAATACGTGTTGTTTCGTTCAAAACTATTTCCAGCTCCTGCTGCGTCCAAAAACTTTGTATCTCACATCAGACTTACTGGAGTCCATCCAAACTTCAAATAACATGTTATATAAGTAAGGATCGTTTAGATACATCACAAGAACAACGCTAATACGTGTTGTTTCGTTTAAAACTATTTCCAGTTTCTGCTGCGTCCGAAAACGTCGTATCTCACATCAGAGTTACTGGAGTCCATCCAAACGTCAAATAACATGTTAGATAAGTAAGGATCGTTTAGATACATCACAGGAACAACGCTTATGCGTGTTGTTTCATTTAAAACTGTTTCCAGCTTCTGCTGCGTCCGAGAACTTCGTATCTCACATCAGGGTTACTGGAGTCCATCCAAACGTCAAATAACATGATAGATAAGTAAGGATCGATTAGATACATCACAGGAACAACGCTAATGCGTGTTGTTTCGTTTAAAACTATTTCTAGCTTCAGCTGCGTCCGAGAACTTCGTATCTCACATCAAAGATACTGGAGTCCATCGAAACGCCAAATAACATGATAGATGAGTAAGGATTGATTAGATACATCACAGGAACAACGCTAATGCGTGTTGTTTCCTTTAAAACTATTTCTAGCTTCAGCTGCGTCCGAGAACTTCGTAACTCCTTCCTTTAAAACTATTTCTAGCTTCAGCTGCGTCCGAGAACTTCGTAACTCACATCAAAGTTACTGGAGTATATCGAAACGCCAAATAACATGAGAGATGAGTAAGGATCGATTAGATACATCACAGGAACAGGTGTTGTTTCGTTTAAAACTATTTCCAGCTTCTGCTGCGTCCTAAAACGTCGTATCTCACATAAGAGTTACTGGAGTCCATCGAAACGTCAAATAACATGATAGATAAGTAAGGATCGATTAGATACAGCACAGGAACAACGCTAATACGTGTTGTTTCGTTTAAAACTATTTCCAGTTCCTGCTGCGTCCAAAAACTTTGTATCTCACATCAGACTTACTGGAGTCCATCCAAACGTCAAATAACATGTTAGATAAGTAAGGATCGTTTAGATACATCACAGGAACAACGCTAATACGTGTTGTTTCGTTCAAAACTATTTCCAGCTTCTGCTGTGTCCAAGAATTTTGTATACCACATCAGAGTTACTGGAGTCCGTCCAAACGTCAAATAACATGATAGATGAGTAAGGATCGATTAGATACATCACAGGAACAACGCTAATATGTGTTGTTTCGTTTAAAACTATTTCCAGCTGCTGCTGCGTCCGAAAATTTCGTATCTCACATTAGAGTTACTGGAGTCCATCGAAACGTCAAATAACATAGTAGCTAAGTAAGGAGCGATTAGATACATCACAGGAACAACGCTAATACGTGTTGTTTCGTTCAAAACTATTTCCAGCTTCTGCTGCGTCCGTAGACTTTGTATCTCACATCAGAGTTACTGGAGTCCATCGTAACGCCAAATAACATGATAGATGTGTAAGGATCGATTAGATACATCACAGGAACAACGCTAATGCGTGTTGTTTCGTTTAAAACTATTTCCAGCTTCTGCTGCGTCCGAGAACTTCGTATCTCAAATCAGAGTTACTGGAGTCCATCCAAACGTCAAATAACATGTTAGATAAGTAAGGATCGTTTAGATACATCACATGAACAACGCTAATACCTGTTGTTTCGTTCAAAACTATTTCCAGCTTCTGCTGCGTCCGAGAACTTTTTATCTCACATCAGAGTTACTGGAGTCCGTCCAAACGTCAAATAACATGATAGATGAGTAAGGATCGATTAGATACATCACAGGAACAACGCTAATACGTGTTGTTTCGTTCAAAACTATTTCCAGCTTCTGCTGCGTCCGAGAACTTTGTTTCTCACATCAGAGTTACTGGAGTCCGTCCAAACGTCAAATAACATGATAGATGAGTAAGGATCGATTAGATACATCACAGGAACAACGCTAATATGTGTTGTTTCGTTTAAAACTATTTCCAGCTGCTGCTGCGTCCGAAAATTTCGTATCTCACATTAGAGTTACTGGAGTCCATCGAAACGTCAAATAACATAGTAGCTAAGTAAGGATCGATTAGATACATCACAGGAACAACGCTAATACGTGTTGTTTCGTTCAAAACTATTTCCAGCTTCTGCTGCGTCCAAAAACTTTGTATCTCACATCAGAGTTACTGGAGTCCATCCAAATGTAAAATAACATGATAGATGAGTATGGATCGATTAGATACATCACAGGAACATCGCTAATGCGTGTTGTTTCGTTTAAAATTATTTCCAGCTTCTGCTGCGTCCGAAAACGTCGTATCTCACATCAGAGTTACTGGAGTCCATCGAAACGTCAAATAACATGATAGATAAGTAAGGATCGATTAGATACAGCACAGGAACAACGCTAATACGTGTTGTTTCGTTTAAAACTATTTCCAGCTCCTGCTGCGTCCAAAAACTTTGTATCTCACATCAGACTTACTGGAGTCCATCCAAACGTCAAATAACATGTTAGATAAGTAAGGATCGTTTAGATACATCACAGGAACAACGCTAATACGTGTTGTTTCGTTCAAAACTATTTAAAGTTTCTGCTGCGTCCGAGAACTTTGTATCTCACATCAGAGTTACTGGAGTCCGTCCAAACGTCAAATAACATGATAGATGAGTAAGGATCGATTAGATACATCACAGGAACAACGCTAATATGTGTTGTTTCGTTTAAAACTATTTCCAGCTGCTGCGGCGTCCGAAAATTTCGTATCTCACATTAGAGTTACTGGAGTACATCGAAACGTCAAATAACATAGTAGCTAAGTAAGGATCGATTAGATACATCACAGGAACAACGCTAATACGTGTTGTTTCGTTCAAAACTATTTCCAGCTTCTGCTGCGTCCCAAAACTTTGTATCTCACATCAGAGTTACTGGAGTCCATTCAAACGGTAAATAACATGATAGATGAGTAAGGATCGATTAGATACATCACAGGAACATCGCTAATGCGTGTTGTTTTGTTTAAAACTATTTCCAGCTTCTGCTGCGTCCGAAAACGTCGTATCTCACATCAGAGTTACTGGAGTCCATCGAAACGTCAAATAGCATGATAGATAAGTAAGGATCGATTAGATACAGCACAGGAACAACGCTAATACGTGTTTTTTCGTTTAAAACTATTTCCAGCTCCTGCTGCGTCCAAAAACTTTGTATCTCACATCAGACTTACTGGAGTCCATCCAAACTTCAAATAACATGTTATATAAGTAAGGATCGTTTAGATACATCACAGGAACAACGCTAATACGTGTTGTTTCGTTCAAAACTATTTCCAGCTCCTGCTGCGTCCAAAAACTTCGTATCTCACATCAGAATTACTAGAGTCCATCGAAACGTCAAATAACATGATAGATGAGTAAGGATCGATTAGATACATCACAGGAACAACGCTAATGCGTGTTGTTCCGTTTAAAACTATTTCCAGCTTCTGCTGCGTCCGATAATTTCGTAAATCACATCAGAGTTACTGGAGTCCATCGAAACTTCAAATAACATAGTAGATAAGTAAGGATCGATTAGATACATCACAGGAACAACGCTGATACGTGTTGTTTCGTTCAAAACTATTTCCAGGTTCTGCTGCGTCCGAGAACTTTGTTTCTCACATCAGAGTTACTGGAGTCCATCCAATCGTAAAATAACATGATAGATGAGTAAGGATCGATTACATACATCACAGGAACAACGCTAATACGTGTTGTTTCGTTTAAAACTATTTCCAGTTTCTGCTGCGTCCGAAAACGTCGTATCTCGCATCAGGGTTACTGGAGTCCATCCAAACGTCAAATAACATGATAGATAAGTAAGGATCGATTAGATACAGCACAGGAACAACGCTAATGCGTGTTGTTTCGTTTAAAACTATTTCCAGCTTCCGCTGCGTCCGAAAATTTCGTATCTCACATCAGGGTTACTGGAGTCCATCCAAACGTCAAATAACATGATAGATAAGTAAGGATCGATTAGATACATCACAGGAACAACGCTAATGCGTGTTGTTTCGTTTAAAACTATTTCTAGCTTCAGCTACGTCCGAGAACTTCGTAACTCCTTCCTTTAAAACTATTTCTAGCTTCAGCTGCGTCCGAGAACTTCGTAACTCACATCAAAGTTACTGGAGTATATCGAAACGCCAAATAACATGAGAGGTGAGTAAGGATCGATTAGATACATCACAGGAACAGGTGTTGTTTCGTTTAAAACTATTTCCAGCTTCTGCTGCGTCCGAAAACGTCGTATCTCACATCAGAGTTACTGGAGTCCATCGAAACGTCAAATAACATGTAAGGATCGATTAGATACAGCACGGGAACAACGCTAATACGTGTTGTTTCGTTTAAAACTATTTCCAGCTCCTGCTGCGTCCAAAAACTTTGTATCTCACATCAGATTTACTGGAGTCCATCCAAACTTCAAATAACATGTTATATAAGTAAGGATCGTTTAGATACATCACAGGAACAACGCTAATACGTGTTGTTTCGTTCAAAACTATTTCCAGCTCCTGCTGCGTCCAAAAACTTCGTATCTCAGATCAGAATTACTAGAGTCCATCGAAACGTCAAATAACATGATAGATGGGTAAGGATCGATTAGATACATCACAGGAACAACGCTAATGCGTGTTGTTTCGTTTAAAACTATTTCCAGCTTCTGCTGCGTCCGAAAATTTCGTAAATCACATCAAAGTTACTGGAGTCCATCGAAACTTCAAATAATATAGTAGATAAGTAAGGATCGATTAGATACATCACAGGAACAACGCTGATACGTGTTCTTTCGTTCAAAACTATTTCCAGGTTCTGCTGCGTCCGAGAACTTTGTTTCTCACATCAGAGTTACTGGAGTCCATCCAATCGTAAAATAACATGATAGATGAGTAAGGATCGATTACATACATCACAGGAACAACGCTAATACGTGTTGTTTCGTTTAAAACTATTTCCAGTTTCTGCTGCGTCCGAAAACGTCGTATCTCGCATCAGGGTTACTGGAGTCCATCCAAACGTCAAATAACATGATAGATAAGTAAGGATCGATTAGATACAGCACAGGAACAACGCTAATGCGTGCTGTTTCGTTTAAAACTATTTCCAGCTTCCGCTGCGTCCGAAAATTTCGTATCTCACATCAGGGTTACTGGAGTCCATCCAAACGTCAAATAACATGATAGATAAGTAAGGATCGATTAGATACATCACAGGAACAACGCTAATGCGTGTTGTTTCGTTTAAAACTATTTCTAGCTTCAGCTGCGTTCGAGAACTTCGTAACTCCTTCCTTTAAAACTATTTCTAGCTTCAGCTGCGTCCGAGAACTTCGTAACTCACATCAAAGTTACTGGAGTATATCGAAACGCCAAATAACATGAGAGATGAGTAAGGATCGATTAGATACATCACAGGAACAGGTGTTGTTTCGTTTAAAACTATTTCCAGCTTCTGCTGCGTCCGAAAACGTCGTATCTCACATCAGAGTTACTGGAGTCCATCGAAACGTCAAATAACATGATAGATAAGTAAGGATCGATTAGATACAGCACGGGAACAACGCTAATACGTGTTGTTTCGTTTAAAACTATTTCCAGCTCCTGCTGCGTCCAAAGACTTTGTATCTCACATCAGACTTACTGGAGTCCATCCAAACGTCAAATAACATGTTAGATAAGTAAGGATCGTTTAGATACATCACAGGAACAACGCTAATACGTGTTGTTTCGTTCAAAACTATTTCCAGCTTCTGCTGTGTCCAAGAATTTTGTATCCCACATCAGAGTTACTGGAGTCCGTCCAAACGTCAAATAACATGATAGATGAGTAAGGATCGATTAGATACATCACAGGAACAACGCTAATATGTGTTGTTTCGTTTAAAACTATTTCCAGCTGCTGCTGCGTCCGAAAATTTCGTATCTCACATTAGAGTTACTGGAGTCCATCGAAACGTCAAATAACATAGTAGCTAAGTAAGGATCGATTAGATACATCACAGGAACAACGCTAATACGTGTTGTTTCGTTCAAAACTATTTCCAGCTTCTGCTGCGTCCGTAGACTTTGTATCTCACATCAGAGTTACTGGAGTCCATCGTAACGCCAAATAACATGATAGATGAGTAAGGATCGATTAGATACATCACAGGAACAACGCAAATGCGTGTTGTTTCGTTTAAAACTATTTCCAGCTTCTGCTGCGTCCGAGAACTTCGTATCTCACATCAGAGTTACTGGAGTCCATCCAAACGTCAAATAACATGTTAGATAAGTAAGGATCGTTTAGATACATCACATGAACAACGCTAATACGTGTTGTTTCGTTCAAAACTATTTCCAGCTTCTGCTGCGTCCGAGAACTTTTTATCTCATATCAGAGTTACTGGAGTCCGTCCAAACGTCAAATAACATGATAGATGAGTAAGGATCGATTAGATACATCACAGGAACAACGCTAATACGTGTTGTTTCGTTCAAAACTATTTCCAGCTTCTGCTGCGTCCGAGAACTTTGTTTCTCACATCGAGTTACTGGAGTCCGTCCAAACGTCAAATAACATGATAGATGAGTAAGGATCGATTAGATACATCACAAGAACAACGCTAATATGTGTTGTTTCGTTTAAAACTATTTCCAGCTGCTGCTGCGTCCGAAAATTTCGTATCTCACATTAGAGTTACTGGAGTCCATTGAAACGTCAAATAACATAGTAGCTAAGTAAGGATCGATTAGATACATCACAGGAACAACGCTAATACGTGTTGTTTCGTTCAAAACTATTTCCAGCTTCTGCTGCGTCCAAAAACTTTGTATCTCACATCAGAGTTACTGGAGTCCATCCAAACGTAAAATAACATGATAGATGAGTATGGATCGATTAGATACATCACAGGAACATCGCTAATGCGTGTTGTTTCCTTTAAAATTATTTCCAGCTTCTGCTGCGTCCGAAAACGTGGTATCTCACATCAGAGTTACTGGAGTCCATCGAAACGTCAAATAACATGATAGATAAGTAAGGATCGATTAGATACAGCACAGGAACAACGCTAATACGTGTTGTTTCGTTTAAAACTATTTCCAGCTCCTGCTGCGTCCAAAAACTTTGTATCTCACATCAGACTTACTGGAGTCCATCCAAACGTCAAATAACATGTTAGATAAGTAAGGATCGTTTAGATACATCACAGGAACAACGCTAATACGTGTTGTTTCCTTCAAAACTATTTCCAGTTTCTGCTGCGTCCGAGAACATTGTATCTCACATCAGAGTTACTGGAGTCCGTCCAAACGTCAAATAACATGATAGATGAGTAAGGATCGATTAGATACATCACACGAACAACGCTAATATGTGTTGTTTCGTTTAAAACTATTTCCAGCTACTGCGGCGTCCGAAAATTTCGTATCTCACATTACAGTTACTGGAGTACATCGAAACGTCAAATAACATAGTAGCTAAGTAAGGATCGATTAGATACATCACAGGAACAACGCTAATACGTGTTGTTTCGTTCAAAACTATTTCCAGCTTCTGCTGCGTCCCAAAACTTTGTATCTCACATCAGAGTTACTGGAGTCCATTCAAACGTAAAATAACATGATAGATGAGTAAGGATCGATTAGATACATCACAGGAACATAGCTAATGCGTGTTGTTTCGTTTAAAACTATTTCCAGCTCCTGCTGCGTCCAAAAACTTTGTATCTCACATCAGACTTACTGGAGCCCATCCAAACTTCAAATAACATGTTATATAAGTAAGGATCGTTTAGATACATCACAGGAACAACGCTAATACGTGTTGTTTCGTTCAAAACTATTTCCAGCTCCTGCTGCGTCCAAAAACTTCGTATCTCACATCAGAATTACTAGAGTCCATCGAAACTTCAAATAACATGATAGATGAGTAAGGATCGATTAGATACATCACAGGAACAACGCTAATGCGTGTTGTTTCGTTTAATACTATTTCCAGCTTCTGCTGCGTCCGAAAATTTCGTAAATCACATCAGAGTTACTGGAGTCCATCGAAACTTCAAATAACATAGTAGATAAGTAAGGATCGATTAGATACATCACAGGAACAACGCTGATACGTGTTGTTTCGTTCAAAACTATTTCCAGGTTCTGCTGCGTCCGAGAACTTTGTTTCTCACATCAGAGTTACTGGAGTCCATCCAATCGTAAAATAACATGATAGATGAGTAAGGATCGATTACATACATCACAGGAACAACGCTAATACGTGTTGTTTCGTTTAAAACTATTTCCAGCTTCTGCTGCGTCCGAAAACGTCGTATCTCACATCAGAGTTACTGGAGTCCATCGAAACGTCAAATAACATGATAGATAAGTAAGGATCGATTAGATACAGCACGGGAACAACGCTAATACGTGTTGTTTCGTTTAAAACTATTTCCAGCTCCTGCTGCGTCCAAAAACTTTGTATCTCACATCAGACTTACTGGAGTCCATCCAAACTTCAAATAACATGTTATATAAGTAAGGATCGTTTAGACACATCACAGGAACAACGCTAATACGTGTTGTTTCGTTCAAAACTATTTCCAGCTCCTGCTGCGTCCAAAAACTTCGTATCTCACATCAGAATTACTAGAGTCCATCGAAACGTCAAATAACATGATAGATGAGTAAGGATCGATTAGATACATCACAGGAACAACGCTAATGCGTGTTGTTTCGTTTAAAACTATTTCCAGCTTCTGCTGCGTCCGAAAATTTCGTAAATCACATCAGAGTTACTGGAGTCCATCGAAACTTCAAATAACATAGTAGATAAGTAAGGATCGATTAGATACATCACAGGAACAACGCTGATACGTGTTGTTTCGTTCAAAACTATTTCCAGGTTCTGCTGCGTCCGAGAACTTTGTTTCTCACATCAGAGTTACTGGAGTCCATCCAATCGTAAAATAACATGATAGATGAGTAAGGATCGATTACATACATCACAGGAACAACGCTAATACGTGTTGTTTCGTTTAAAACTATTTCCAGTTTCTGCTGCGTCCGAAAACGTCGTATCTCGCATCAGGGTTACTGGAGTCCATCCAAACGTCAAATAACAAGATAGATAAGTAAGGATCGATTAGATACAGCACAGGAACAACGCTAATGCGTGTTGTTTCGTTTAAAACTATTTCCAGCTTCCGCTGCGTCCGAAAATTTCGTATCTCACATCAGGGTTACTGGAGTCCATCCAAACGTCAAATAACATGATAGATAAGTAAGGATCGATTAGATACATCACAGGAACAACGCTAATGCGTGTTGTTTCGTTTAAAACTATTTCTAGCTTCAGCTGCGTCCGAGAACTTCGTAACTCCTTCCTTTAAAACTATTTCTAGCTTCAGCTGCGTCCGAGAACTTCGTAACTCACATCAAAGTTACTGGAGTATATCGAAACGCCAAATAACATGAGAGATGAGTAAGGATCGATTAGATACATCACAGGAACAGGTGTTGTTTCGTTTAAAACTATTTCCAGCTTCTGCTGCGTCCGAAAACGTCGTATCTCACATCAGAGTTACTGGAGTCCATCGAAACGTCAAATAACATGATAGATAAGTAAGGATCGATTAGATACAGCACGGGAACAACGCTAATACGTGTTGTTTCGTTTAAAACTATTTCCAGCTCCTGCTGCGTTCAAAAACTTTTTATCTCACATCAGATTTACTGGAGTCCATCCAAACTTCAAATAACATGTTATATAAGTAAGGATCGTTTAGATACATCACAGGAACAACGCTAATACGTGTTGTTTCGTTCAAAACTATTTCCAGCTCCTGCTGCGTCCAAAAACTTCGTATCTCACATCAGAATTACTAGAGTCCATCGAAACGTCAAATAACATGATAGATGAGTAAGGATCGATTAGATACATCACAGGAACAACGCTAATGCGTGTTGTTTCGTTTAAAACTATTTCCAGCTTCTGCTGCGTCCGAAAATTTCGTAAATCACATCAGAGTTACTGGAGTCCATCGAAACTTCAAATAACATAGTAGATAAGTAAGGATCGATTAGATACATCACAGGAACAACGCTGATACGTGTTGTTTCGTTCAAAACTATTTCCAGGTTCTGCTGCGTCCGAGAACATTGTTTCTCACATCAGAGTTACTGGAGTCCATCCAATCGTAAAATAACATGATAGATTAGTAAGGATCGATTAAATACAGCAGAGGAACAACGCTAATACGTGCTGTTTCTTTTAAAACTATTTCCAGCTCCTGCTGCGTCCAAGAACTTTGTATCTCACATCAGACTTACTGGAGTCCATCCAAACGTCAAATAACATGTTATATAAGTAAGGATCGTTTAGATATATCACAGGAACAACGCTAACACGTGTTGTTTCGTTCAAAACTATTTCCAGCTCCTGCTGCGTCCAAAAACTTCGTATCTCACATCAGAATTACTAGAGTCCATCGAAACGTCAAATAACATGATAGATGAGTAAGGATCGATTAGATACATCAGAGGAACAACGCTAGTGCGTGTTGTTTCGTTTAAAACTATTTCCAGCTTCTGCTGCGTCCGAAAATTTCGTATTTCACATCAGAGTTACTGGAGTCCATCGAAACTTCAAATAACATAGTAGATAAGTAAGGATCGATTAGATACAGCACAGGAACAACGCTAATACGTGTTGTTTCGTTTAAAACTATTTCCAGCTCCTGCTGCGTCCAAAAACTTTGTATCTCACATCAGACTTACTGGAGTCCATCCAAACGTCAAATAACATGTTAGATAAGTAAGGATCGTTTAGATACATCACAGGAACAACGCTAATACGTGTTGTTTCGTTCAAAACTATTTCCAGCTTCTGCTGCGTCCGAGAACATTTTATCTCATATCAGAGTTACTGGAGTCCGTCCAAACGTCAAATAACATGATAGATGAGTAAGGATCGATTAGATACATCACAGGAACAACGCTAATACGTGTTGTTTCGTTCAAAACTATTTCCAGCTTCTGCTGCGTCCGAGAACTTTGTTTCTCACATCGAGTTACTGGAGTCCGTCCAAACGTCAAATAACATGATAGATGAGTAAGGATCGATTAGATACATCACAAGAACAACGCTAATATGTGTTGTTTCGTTTAAAACTATTTCCAGCTGCTGCTGCGTCCGAAAATTTCGTATCTCACATTAGAGTTACTGGAGTCCATTGAAACGTCAAATAACATAGTAGCTAAGTAAGGATCGATTAGATACATCACAGGAACAACGCTAATACGTGTTGTTTCGTTCAAAACTATTTCCAGCTTCTGCTGCGTCCAAAAACTTTGTATCTCACATCAGAGTTACTGGAGTCCATCCAAACGTAAAATAACATGATAGATGAGTATGGATCGATTAGATACATCACAGGAACATCGCTAATGCGTGTTGTTTCCTTTAAAATTATTTCCAGCTTCTGCTGCGTCCGAAAACGTGGTATCTCACATCAGAGTTACTGGAGTCCATCGAAACGTCAAATAACATGATAGATAAGTAAGGATCGATTAGATACAGCACAGGAACAACGCTAATACGTGTTGTTTCGTTTAAAACTATTTCCAGCTCCTGCTGCGTCCGAGAACATTGTATCTCACATCAGAGTTACTGGAGTCCGTCCAAACGTCAAATAACATGATAGATGAGTAAGGATCGATTAGATACATCACACGAACAACGCTAATATGTGTTGTTTCGTTTAAAACTATTTCCAGCTACTGCGGCGTCCGAAAATTTCGTATCTCACATTACAGTTACTGGAGTACATCGAAACGTCAAATAACATAGTAGCTAAGTAAGGATCGATTAGATACATCACAGGAACAACGCTAATACGTGTTGTTTCGTTCAAAACTATTTCCAGCTTCTGCTGCGTCCCAAAACTTTGTATCTCACATCAGAGTTACTGGAGTCCATTCAAACGTAAAATAACATGATAGATGAGTAAGGATCGATTAGATACATCACAGGAACATAGCTAATGCGTGTTGTTTCGTTTAAAACTATTTCCAGCTCCTGCTGCGTCCAAAAACTTTGTATCTCACATCAGACTTACTGGAGCCCATCCAAACTTCAAATAACATGTTATATAAGTAAGGATCGTTTAGATACATCACAGGAACAACGCTAATACGTGTTGTTTCGTTCAAAACTATTTCCAGTTCCTGCTGCGTCCAAAAACTTCGTATCTCACATCAGAATTACTAGAGTCCATCGAAACTTCAAATAACATGATAGATGAGTAAGGATCGATTAGATACATCACAGGAACAACGCTAATGCGTGTTGTTTCGTTTAATACTATTTCCAGCTTCTGCTGCGTCCGAAAATTTCGTAAATCACATCAGAGTTACTGGAGTCCATCGAAACTTCAAATAACATAGTAGATAAGTAAGGATCGATTAGATACATCACAGGAACAACGCTGATACGTGTTGTTTCGTTCAAAACTATTTCCAGGTTCTGCTGCGTCCGAGAACTTTGTTTCTCACATCAGAGTTACTGGAGTCCATCCAATCGTAAAATAACATGATAGATGAGGAAGGATCGATTACATACATCACAGGAAAAACGCTAATACGTGTTGTTTCGTTTAAAACTATTTCCAGCTTCTGCTGCGTCCGAAAACGTCGTATCTCACATCAGAGTTACTGGAGTCCATCGAAACGTCAAATAACATGATAGATAAGTAAGGATCGATTAGATACAGCACGGGAACAACGCTAATACGTGTTGTTTCGTTTAAAACTATTTCCAGCTCCTGCTGCGTCCAAAAACTTTGTATCTCACATCAGACTTACTGGAGTCCATCCAAACTTCAAATAACATGTTATATAAGTAAGGATCGTTTAGACACATCACAGGAACAACGCTAATACGTGTTGTTTCGTTCAAAACTATTTCCAGCTCCTGCTGCGTCCAAAAACTTCGTATCTCACATCAGAATTACTAGAGTCCATCGAAACGTCAAATAACATGATAGATGAGTAAGGATCGATTAGATACATCACAGGAACAACGCTAATGCGTGTTGTTTCGTTTAAAACTATTTCCAGCTTCTGCTGCGTCCGAAAATTTCGTAAATCACATCAGAGTTACTGGAGTCCATCGAAACTTCAAATAACATAGTAGATAAGTAAGGATCGATTAGATACATCACAGGAACAACGCTGATACGTGTTGTTTCGTTCAAAACTATTTCCAGGTTCTGCTGCGTCCGAGAACTTTGTTTCTCACATCAGAGTTACTGGAGTCCATCCAATCGTAAAATAACATGATAGATGAGTAAGGATCGATTACATACATCACAGGAACAACGCTAATACGTGTTGTTTCGTTTAAAACTATTTCCAGTTTCTGCTGCGTCCGAAAACGTCTTATCTCGCATCAGGGTTACTGGAGTCCATCCAAACGTCAAATAACAAGATAGATAAGTAAGGATCGATTAGATACAGCACAGGAACAACGCTAATGCGTGTTGTTTCGTTTAAAACTATTTCCAGCTTCCGCTGCGTCCGAAAATTTCGTATCTCACATCAGGGTTACTGGAGTCCATCCAAACGTCAAATAACATGATAGATAAGTAAGGATCGATTAGATACATCACAGGAACAACGCTAATGCGTGTTGTTTCGTTTAAAACTATTTCTAGCTTCAGCTGCGTCCGAGAACTTCGTAACTCCTTCCTTTAAAACTATTTCTAGCTTCAGCTGCGTCCGAGAACTTCGTAACTCACATCAAAGTTACTGGAGTATATCGAAACGCCAAATAACATGAGAGATGAGTAAGGATCGATTAGATACATCACAGGAACAGGTGTTGTTTCGTTTAAAACTATTTCCAGCTTCTGCTGCGTCCGAAAACGTCGTATCTCACATCAGAGTTACTGGAGTCCATCGAAACGTCAAATAACATGATAGATAAGTAAGGATCGATTAGATACAGCACGGGAACAACGCTAATACGTGTTGTTTCGTTTAAAACTATTTCCAGCTCCTGCTGCGTTCAAAAACTTTTTATCTCACATCAGATTTACTGGAGTCCATCCAAACTTCAAATAACATGTTATATAAGTAAGGATCGTTTAGATACATCACAGGAACAACGCTAATACGTGTTGTTTCGTTCAAAACTATTTCCAGCTCCTGCTGCGTCCAAAAACTTCGTATCTCACATCAGAATTACTAGAGTCCATCGAAACGTCAAATAACATGATAGATGAGTAAGGATCGATTAGATACATCACAGGAACAACGCTAATGCGTGTTGTTTCGTTTAAAACTATTTCCAGCTTCTGCTGCGTCCGAAAATTTCGTAAATCACATCAGAGTTACTGGAGTCCATCGAAACTTCAAATAACATAGTAGATAAGTAAGGATCGATTAGATACATCACAGGAACAACGCTGATACGTGTTGTTTCGTTCAAAACTATTTCCAGGTTCTGCTGCGTCCGAGAACATTGTTTCTCACATCAGAGTTACTGGAGTCCATCCAATCGTAAAATAACATGATAGATTAGTAAGGATCGATTAAATACAGCAGAGGAACAACGCTAATACGTGCTGTTTCTTTTAAAACTATTTCCAGCTCCTGCTGCGTCCAAGAACTTTGTATCTCACATCAGACTTACTGGAGTCCATCCAAACGTCAAATAACATGTTATATAAGTAAGGATCGTTTAGATATATCACAGGAACAACGCTAACACGTGTTGTTTCGTTCAAAACTATTTCCAGCTCCTGCTGCGTCCAAAAACTTCGTATCTCACATCAGAATTACTAGAGTCCATCGAAACGTCAAATAACATGATAGATGAGTAAGGATCGATTAGATACATCATAGGAACAACGCTAGTGCGTGTTGTTTCGTTTAAAACTATTTCCAGCTTCTGCTGCGTCCGAAAATTTCGTATTTCACATCAGAGTTACTGGAGTCCATCGAAACTTCAAATAACATAGTAGATAAGTAAGGATCGATTAGATACAGCACAGGAACAACGCTAATACGTGTTGTTTCGTTTAAAACTATTTCCAGCTCCTGCTGCGTCCCAAAACTTTGTATCTCACATCAGACTTACTGGAGTCCATCCAAACGTCAAATAACATGTTAGATAAGTAAGGATCGTTTAGATACATCACAGGAACAACGCTAATACGTGTTGTTTCGTTCAAAACTATTTCCAGCTTCTGCTGTGTCCGAGAACTTTGTATCTCACATCAGAGTTACTGGAGTCCATCCAAACGTAAAATAACATGATAGATGAGTAAGGATCGATTAGATACATCACAGGAACATCGCTAATGCGTGTTGTTTCGTTTAAAACTATTTCCAGCTTCTGCTGCGTCCGAAAACGTCGTATCTCTATTCAGAGTTACTGGAGTCCATCGCAACGTCAAATAACATGATAGATAAGTAAGGATCGATTAGATACAGCACAGGAACAACGCTAATACGTGTTGTTTCGTTTAAAACTATTTCCAGCTACTGCTGCGTCCAAAAACTTTGTATCTCACATCAGACATACTGGAGTCCATCCAAACGTCAAATAACATGTTAGATAAGTAAGGATCGTTTAGATACATCACAGGAACAACGCTAATACGTGTTGTTTCGTTCAAAACTATTTCCAGCTTCTGCTGCGTCCGAGAACTTTGTATCTCACATCAGAGTTACTGGAGTCCATTGAAACTTCAAATAACATAGTAGATAAGTAGGGATCGATTAGATACATCACAGGAACAACGCTAATACGTGTTGTTTCGTTCAAAACTATTTCCAGGTTCTGCTGCGTCCGAGAATTTTGTTTCTCACATCAGAGTTACTGGAGTCCATCCAAACGTAAAATAACATGATAGATGAGTAAGGATCGATTACATACATCACAGGAACAACGCTAATACGTGTTGTTTCGTTTAAAACTATTTCCAGTTTCTGCTGCGTCCGAAAACGTCGTATCTCACATCAGAGTTACTGGAGTCCATGGAAACGTCAAGTAACATGACAGATAAGTAAGTATCGATTAGATACAGCACAGGAACAACGCTAATACGTGTTGTTTCGCTTAAAAATATTTCCAGCTCCTGCTGCGTCCCAAAACTTTGTATCTCACATCAGACTTACTGGAGTCCATCCATACGTCAAATAACATGTTAGATAAATAAGGATCGTTTAGATACATCACAGGAACAACGCTAATGCGTGTTGTTTCATTTAAAACTGTTTCCAGCTTCTGCTGCGTCCGAGAATTTCGTATCTCACATCAGGGTTACTGGAGTCCATCCAAACGTCAAATAACATGAAAGATAAGTAAGGATCGATTAGATACAGCACAGGAACAACGCTAATGCGTGTTGTTTCGTTTAAAACTATTTCCAGCTTCCGCTGCGTCCGAAAATTTCGTATCTCACATCAGGGTTACTGGAGTCCATCCAAACGTCAAATAACATGATAGATAAGTAAGGATCGATTAAATACATCACAGGAACAACGCTAATGCGTGTTGTTTCGTTTAAAACTATTTCTAGCTTCAGCTGCGTCCGAGAACTTCGTATCTCACATCAAAGTTACTGGAGTCCATCGAAACGCCAAATAACATGATAGATGAGTAAGGATCGATTAGATACATCACAGGAACAACGCTAATGCGTGTTGTTTCGTTTAAAACTATTTCCAGCTTCTGCTGCGTCCGAGAACTTCGTATCACACATCAGAGTTACTGGAGTCCATCCAAACGTCAAATAACATGATAGATGAGTAAGGATCGATTACATACATCACAGGAACAACGCTAATGCGTGTTGTTTCGTTTAAAACTATTTCCAGCTTCTGCTGCGTCCGAGAACTTCGTATCTCACATCAGGGTTACTGGAGTCCATCCAAACGTCAAATAACATGATATATAAGTAAGGATCGATTAGATACATCACAGGAACAACGCTAATGCGTGTTGTTTCGTTTAAAACTATTTCTAGCTTCAGCTGCGTCCGAGAACTTTGTAACTCACATCAAAGTTACTGGAGTCCATCGGAACGCCAAATAACATGATAGATGAGTAAGGATCGATTAGATACATCACAGGAACAACGCTAATACGTGTAGTTTCGTTTAAAACTATTTCTAGCTTCAGCTGCGTCCGAGAACTTCGTATTCACATCAAAGTTACTGGAGTCCATCGAAACGTCGAATAACATAGTAGATAAGTAAGGATCGCTTAGATACATCACAGGAACATCGCTATTGCGTGTTGTTTCGTTTAAAACTATTTCCAGCTTCTGCTGCGTCCAAAAACTTTGTATCTCACATCAGAGTTACTGGAGTCCATCCAAACGTAAAATAACATGATAGATGAGTAAGGATCGATTAGATACATCACAGGAACATCGCTATTGCGTGTTGTCTCGTTTAAAACTATTTCCAGCTCCTGCTGCGTAAAAAAAACTTTGTATCTCACATCAGACTTACTGGAGTCCATCCAAACGTCAAATAACATGTTAGATAAGTAAGGAACGTTTAGATACATCACAGGAATAACGCTAATACGTGTTGTTTCGTTCAAAAGTATTTCCAGCTTATGCTGCGTCCGAAAACTTTGTATCTCACATCAGAGTTACTGGAGTCCATCCAAACGTCAAATAACATGTTAGAAGAGTAAGGATCGATTATATACATCACAGGAACATCGCTATTGCGCGTTGTTTCGTTTAAAACTATTTCCAGCTTCTGCTGCGTCCAAAAACTTTGTATCTCACATCAGAGTTACTGGAGTCCATCCAAACGTAAAATAACATGATAGATGAGTAAGTATCGATTAGATACATCACAGGAACATCGCTATTGCGTGTTGTCTCATTTAAAACTATTTCCAGCTTCTGCTGCGTCCGAAAACGTCGTATTTCACATCAGAGTTACTGGAGTCCATCGAAACGTCAAATAACATGATACATAAGTAAGGATCGATTAGATACATCACAGGAACAACGCTAATGCATGTTGTTTCGTTTAAAACTATTTCTAGCTTCAGCTGCGTCCGAGAACTTCGTATCTCACATCAGACATACTGGAGTCCATCCAAACGTCAAATAACATGTTAGATAAGTAAGGATCGTTTAGATACATCACAGGAACAACGCTAATGCGTGTTGTTTCCTTTAAAACTATTTCTAGCTTCAGCTGCGTCCGAAAATTTCGTAAATCACATCAGAGTTACTGGAGTCCATCGAAACTTCAAATAACATAGTAGATAAGTAAGGATCGATTAGATACATCACAGGAACAACGCTGATACGTGTTGTTTCGTTCAAAACTATTTCCAGGTTCTGCTGCGTCCGAGAACTTTGTTTCTCACATCAGAGTTACTGGAGTCCATCCAATCGTAAAATAACATGATAGATGAGTAAGGATCGATTACATACATCACAGGAACAACGCTAATACGTGTTGTTTCGTTTAAAACTATTTCCAGTTTCTGCTGCGACCTAAAACGTCGTATCTCGCATCAGGGTTACTGGAGTCCATCCAAACGTCAAATAACATGATAGATAAGTAAGGATCGATTAGATACAGCACAGGAACAACGCTAATGCGTGTTGTTTCGTTTAAAACTATTTCCAGCTTCCGCTGCGTCCGAAAATTTCGTATCTCACATCAGGGTTACTGGAGTCCATCCAAACGTCAAATAACATGATAGATAAGTAAGGACCGATTAGATACATCACAGGAACAACGCTAATGCGTGTTGTTTCGTTTAAAACTATTTCTAGCTTCAGCTGCGTCCGAGAACTTCGTAACTCCTTCCTTTAAAACTATTTCTAGCTTCAGCTGCGTCCGAGAACTTCGTAACTCACATCAAAGTTACTGGAGTATATCGAAACGCCAAATAACATGAGAGATGAGTAAGGATCGATTAGATACATCACAGGAACAGGTGTTGTTTCGTTTAAAACTATTTCCAGCTTCTGCTGCGTCCGAAAATTTCGTATCTCACATCAGAGTTACTGGAGTCCATCGAAACTTCAAATAACATAGTAGATAAGTAAGGATCGATTAGATACATCACAGGAACAACGCTAATACGTGTTGTTTCGTTCAAAACTATTTCCAGGTTCTGCTGCGTCCGAGAACATTGTTTCTCACATCAGAGTTACTGGAGTCCATCCAATCGTAAAATAACATGATAGATTAGTAAGGATCGATTAAATACAGCAGAGGAACAACGCTAATACGTGCTGTTTCGTTTAAAACTATTTCCAGCTCCTGCTGCGTCCAAGAACTTTGTATCTCACATCAGACTTACTGGAGTCCATCCAAACGTCAAATAACATGTTATATAAGTAAGGATCGTTTAGATATATCACAGGAACAACGCTAACAAGTGTTGTTTCGTTCAAAACTATTTCCAGCTCCTGCTGCGTCCAAAAACTTCGTATCTCACATCAGAATTACTAGAGTCCATCGAAACGTCAAATAACATGATAGATGAGTAAGGATCGATTACATACATCACAGGAACAACGCTAATACGTGTTGTTTCGTTTAAAACTATTTCCAGTTTCTGCTGCGTCCGAAAACGTTGTATCTCACATCAGAGTTACTGGAGTCCATCCAAACGTCAAATAACATGTTAGATAAGTAAGGATCGTTTAGATACATCACAGGAACAACGCTAATGCGTGTTGTTTCATTTAAAACTGTTTCCAGCTTCTGCTGCGTCCGAGAACTTCGTATCTCACATCAGGGTTACTGGAGTCAATCCAAACGTCAAATATCATGATAGATGAGTAAGGATCGATTAGATACATCACAGGAACAACGCTAATGCGTGTTGTTTCCTTTAAAACTATTTCTAGCTTCAGCTGCGTCCGAGAACTTCGTAACTCCTTCCTTTAAAACTATTTCTAGCTTCAGCTGCGTCCGAGAAATTCGTAACTCACATCAAAGTTACTGGAGTCCATCGAAACGCCAAATAACATGAGAGATGAGTAAGGATCGATTAGATACATCACAGGAACAACGCTGATACGTGTTGTTTCGTTCAAAACTATTTCCAGGTTCTGCTGCGTCCGAGAACTTTGTTTCTCACATCAGAGTTACTGGAGTCCATCCAGTCGTAAAATAACATGATAGATGAGTAAGGATCGATTACATACATCACAGGAACAACGCTAATACGTGTTGTTTCGTTTAAAACTATTTCCAGCTTCTGCTGCGTCCGAAAACGTCGTATCTCACATCAGAGTTACTGGAGTCCATCGAAACGTCAAATAGCATGATAGATAAGTAAGGATCGATTAGATACAGCACGGGAACAACGCTAATACGTGTTGTTTCGTTTAAAACTATTTCCAGCTCCTGCTGCGTCCAAAAACTTTGTATCTCACATCAGACTTACTGGAGTCCATCCAAACTTCAAATAACATGTTATATAAGTAAGGATCGTTTAGACACATCACAGGAACAACGCTAATACGTGTTGTTTCGTTCAAAACTATTTCCAGCTCCTGCTGCGTCCAAAAACTTCGTATCTCACATCAGAATTACTAGAGTCCATCGAAACGTCAAATAACATGATAGATGAGTAAGGATCGATTAGATACATCACAGGAACAACGCTAATGCGTGTTGTTTCCTTTAAAACTATTTCTAGCTTCAGCTGCGTCCGAGAACTTCGTAACTCCTTCCTTTAAAACTATTTCTAGCTTCAGCTGCGTCCGAGAAATTCGTAACTCACATCAAAGTTACTGGAGTCCATCGAAACGCCAAATAACATGAGAGATGAGTAAGGATCGATTAGATACATCACAGGAACAGGTGTTGTTTCGTTTAAAACTATTTCCAGCTTCTGCTGCGTCCGAAAACGTCGTATCTCACATCAGAGTTACTGGAGTCCATCGAAACGTCAAATAACATGATAGTTAAGTAAGGATCGATTAGATACAGCACAGGAACAACGCTAATACGTGTTGTTTCGTTTAAAACTATTTCCAGCTCCTGCTGCGTCCAAGAACTTTGTATCTCACATCAGACTTACTGGAGTCCATCCAAACGTCAAATAACATGTTAGATAAGTAAGGATCGTTTAGATACATCACAGGAAAAACGCTAATACGTGTTGTTTCGTTCAAAACTATTTCCAGCTTCTGCTGTGTCCGAGAACTTTGTATCTCACATCAGAATTACTGGAGTCCATCCAAACGTAAAATAACATGATAGATGAGTAAGGATCGATTAGATACATCACAGGAACATCGCTAATGCGTGTTGTTTCGTTTAAAACTATTTCCAGCTTCTGCTGCGTCCGAAAACGTCGTATCTCTATTCAGAGTTACTGGAGTCCATCGCAACGTCAAATAACATGATAGATAAGTAAGGATCGATTAGATACAGCACAGGAACAACGCTAATACGTGTTGTTTCGTTTAAAACTATTTCCAGCTCCTGCTGCGTCCAAAAACTTTGTATCTCACATCAGACATACTGGAGTCCATCCAAACGTCAAATAACATGTTAGATAAGTAAGGATCGTTTAGATACATCACAGGAACAACGCTAATACGTGTTGTTTCGTTCAAAACTATTTCCAGCTTCTGCTGCGTCCGAGAACTTTGTATCTCACATCAGAGTTACTAGAGTCCATCGAAACTTCAAATAACATAGTAGATAAATAGGGATCGATTAGATACATCACAGGAACAACGCTAATACGTGTTGTTTCGTTCAAAACTATTTCCAGGTTCTGCTGCGTCCGAGAATTTTGTTTCTCACATCAGAGTTACTGGAGTCCATCCAAACGTAAAATAACATGATAGATGAGTAAGGATCGATTACATACATCACAGGAACAACGCTAATACGTGTTGTTTCGTTTAAAACTATTTCCAGTTTCTGCTGAGTCCGAAAACGTCGTATCTCACATCAGAGTTACTGGAGTCCATGGAAACGTCAAGTAACCTGACAGATAAGTAAGTATCGATTATATACAGCACAGGAACAACGCTAATACGTGTTGTTTCGCTTAAAAATATTTCCAGCTCCTGCTGCGTCCCAAAACTTTGTATCTCACATCAGACTTACTGGAGTCCATCCATACGTCAAATAACATGTTAGATAAATAAGGATCGTTTAGATGCATCACAGGAACAACGCTAATGCGTGTTGTTTCATTTAAAACTGTTTCCAGCTTCTGCTGCGTCCGAGAATTTCGTATCTCACATCAGGGTTACTGGAGTCCATCCAAACGTCAAATAACATGAAAGATAAGTAATGATCGATTAGATACAGCACAGGAACAACGCTAATGCGTGTTGTTTCGTTTAAAACTATTTCCAGCTTCCGCTGCGTCCGAAAATTTCGTATCTCACATCAGGGTTACTGGAGTCCATCCAAACGTCAAATAACATGATAGATAAGTAAGGATCGATTAAATACGTCACAGGAACAACGCTAATGCGTGTTGTTTCGTTTAAAACTATTTCTAGCTTCAGCTGCGTCCGAGAACTTCGTATCTCACATCAAAGTTACTGGAGTCCATCGAAACGCCAAATAACATGATAGATGAGTAAGGATCGATTAGATACATCACAGGAACAACGCTAATGCGTGTTGTTTCGTTTAAAACTATTTCCAGCTTCTGCTGCGTCCGAGAACTTCGTATCTCACATCAGAGTTACTGGAGTCCATCCAAACGTCAGATAACATGATAGATGAGTAAGGATCGATTAGATACATCACAGGAACAACGCTAATGCGTGTTGTTTCGTTTAAAACTATTTCCAGCTTCTGCTGCGTCCGAGAACTTCGTATCTCACATCAGGGTTACTGGAGTCCATCCAAACGTCAAATAACATGATATATAAGTAAGGATCGATTAGATACATCACAGGAACAACGCTAATGCGTGTTGTTTCGTTTAAAACTATTTCTAGCTTCAGCTGCGTCCGAGAACTTCGTAACTCACATCAAAGTTACTGGAGTCCATCGGAACGCCAAATAACATGATAGATGAGTAAGGATCGATTAGATACATCACAGGAACAACGCTAATACGTGTAGTTTCGTTTAAAACTATTTCTAGCTTCAGCTGCGTTCGAGAACTTCGTATTCACATCAAAGTTACTGGAGTCCATCGAAACGTCAATTAACATAGTAGATAAGTAAGGATCGCTTAGATACATCACAGGAACATCGCTATTGCGTGTTGTTTCGTTTAAAACTATTTCCAGCTTCTGCTGCGTCCAAAAACTTTGTATCTCACATCAGAGTTACTGGAGTCCATCCAAACGTAAAATAACATGATAGATGAGTAAGGATCGATTAGATACATCACAGGAACATCGCTATTGCGTGTTGTCTCGTTTAAAACTATTTCCAGCTTCTGCTGCGTCCGAAAACGTCGTATCTCACATCAGAGTTACTGGAGTCCATCGAAACGTCAAATAACATGATAGATAAGTAAGGATCGATTAGATACATCACAGGAACATCGCTATTGCGTGTTGTCTCGTTTAAAACTATTTTCAGCTTCTGCTGCGTCCGAGAAATTCGTATCTCACATCAGAGTTACTATAGTCCATCGAAACGTCAAATAACATGACAGATAAGTAAGGATCGATTAGATACAGCACAGGAACAACGCTAATACGTGTTGTTTCGTTTAAAACTATTTCCAGCTCCTGCTGCGTAAATAAAACTTTGTATCTCACATCAGACTTACTGGAGTCCATCCAAACGTCAAATAACATGTTAGATAAGTAAGGAACGTTTAGATACATCACAGGAACAACGCTAATACGTGTTGTTTCGTTCAAAACTATTTCCAGCTTATGCTGCGTCCGAAAACTTTGTATCTCACATCAGAGTTACTGGAGTCCATCCAAACGTCAAATAACATGATAGATGAGTAAGGATCGATTATATACATCACAGGAACATCGCTATTGCGTATTGTTTCGTTTAAAACTATTTCCAGCTTCTGCAGCGTCCAAAAACTTTGTATCTCACATCAGAGTTACTGGAGTCCATCCAAACGTAAAATAACATGATAGATGAGTAAGGATCGATTAGATACATCACAGGAACATCGCTATTGCGTGTTGTCTCGTTTAAAACTATTTTCAGCTTCTGCTGCGTCCGAAAAATTCGTATCTCACATCAGAGTTACTATAGTCCATCGAAACGTCAAATAACATGACAGATAAGTAAGGATCGATTAGATACAGCACAGGAACAACGCTAATACGTATTGTTTCGTTTAAAACTATTTCCAGCTCCTGCTGCGTAAAAAAAACTTTGTATCTCACATCAGACTTACTGGAGTCCATCCAAACGTCAAATAACATGTTAGATAAGTAAGGAACGTTTAGATACATCACAGGAACAACGCTAATACGTGTTGTTTCGTTCAAAACTATTTCCAGCTAATGCTGCGTCCGAAAACTTTGTATCTCACATCAGAGTTACTGGAGTCCATCCAAACGTCAAATAACATGATAGATGAGTAAGGATCGATTATATACATCACAGGAACATCGCTATTGCGTATTGTTTCGTTTAAAACTATTTCCAGCTTCTGCTGCGTCCGAAAACGTCGTATCTCACATCAGAGTTACTGGAGTCCATCGAAACGTCAAATAACATGATACATAAGTAAGGATCGATTAGATACATCACAGGAACAACGCTAATGCATGTTGTTTCGTTTAAAACTATTTCTAGCTTCAGCTGCGTCCGAGAACTTCGTATCTCACATCAGACATACTGGAGTCCATCCAAACGTCAAATAACATGTTAGATAAGTAAAAATCGTTTAGATACATCACAGGAACAACGCTAATGCGTGTTGTTTCCTTTAAAACTATTTCTAGCTTCAGCTGCGTCCGAGAACTTCGTAACTCCTTCCTTTAAAACTATTTCTAGCTTCAGCTGCGTCCGAGAAATTCGTAACTCACATCAAAGTTACTGGAGTCCATCGAAACGCCAAATAACATGAGAGATGAGTAAGGATCGATTAGATACATCACAGGAACAGGTGTTGTTTCGTTTAAAACTATTTCCAGGTTCTGCTGCGTCCGAAAACGTCGTATCTCACATCAGAGTTACTGGAGTCCATCGAAACGTCAAATAACATGAGAGATGAGTAAGGATCGATTAGATACATCACAGGAACAGGTGTTGTTTCGTTTAAAACTATTTCCAGCTTCTGCTGCGTCCGAAAACGTCGTATCTCACATCAGAGTTACTGGAGTCCATCGAAACGTCAAATAACATGATAGTTAAGTAAGGATCGATTAGATACATCACAGGAACAATGCTAATACGTGTTGTTTCGTTCAAAACTATTTCCAGCTTCTGCTGCGTCCGTAGACTTTGTATCTCACATCAGAGTTACTGGAGTCCATCGTAACGCCAAATAACATGATAGATGAGTAAGGATCGATTAGATACATCACAGGAACAACGCTAATGCGTGTTGTTTCGTTTAAAACTATTTCCAGCTTCTGCTGCGTCCGAGAACTTCGTATCTCACATCAGAGTTACTGGAGTCCATCCAAACGTCAAATATGATGTTAGATAAGTAAGGATCGTTTAGTTACATCACATGAACAACGCTAATACGTGTTGTTTCGTTCAAAACTATTTCCAGCTTCTGCTGCGTCCGAGAACTTTTTATCTCACATCAGAGATACTGGAGTCCGTCCAAACGTCAAATAACATGATAGATGAGTAAGGATCGATTAGATACATCACAGGAACAACGCTAATACGTGTTGTTTCGTTCAAAACTATTTCCAGCTTCTGCTGCGTCCGAGAACATTGTTTCTCACATCAGAGTTACTGGAGTCCGTCCAAACGTCAAATATCATGATAGATGAGTAAGGATCGATTAGATACATCACAGGAACAACGCTAATGTGTGTTGTTTCGTTTAAAACTATTTCTAGCTTCAGCTGCGCCCGAGAACTTCGTAACTCACATCAAAGTTACTGGAGTCCATCGGAACGCCAAATAACATGATAGATGAGTAAGGATCGATTAGATACATCACAGGAACAACGCTAATACGTGTAGTTTCGTTTAAAACTATTTCTAGCTTCAGCTGCGTCCGAGAACTTCGTATTCACATCAAAGTTACTGGAGTCCATCGAAACGTCAAATAACATAGTAGCTAAGTAAGGATCGATTAGATACATCACAGGAACAACGCTAATACGTGTTGTTTCGTTCGAAACTATTTCCAGCTCCTGCTGCGTCCAAAAACTTCGTATCTCACATCAGAGTTACTAGAGTCCATCGAAACGTCAACTAACATAGTAGATAAGTAAGGATCGCTTAGATACATCACAGGAACAACGTTAATACGTGTTGTTTCGTTCAAAACTATTTCCAGCTTCTGCTGCGTCCGAAAACTTTGTATCTCACATCAGAGTTACTGGAGTCCATCGAAACGCCAAATAACATGATAGATGAGTAAGGATCGATTAGATGCATCACAGGAACAACGCTAATGAGTGTTGTTTCGTTTAAAACTATTTCCAGCTTCTGCTGCGTCCGAGAACTTCGTATCTCACATCAGGGTTACTGGAGTCCATCCAAACGTCAAATAACATGATATATAAGTAAGGATCGATTAGATACATCACAGGAACAACGCTAATGTGTGTTGTTTCGTTTAAAACTATTTCTAGCTTCAGCTGCGCCCGAGAACTTCGTAACTCACATCAAAGTTACTGGAGTCCATCGGAACGCCAAATAACATGATAGATGAGTAAGGATCGATTAGATACATCACAGGAACAACGCTAATACGTGTAGTTTCGTTTAAAACTATTTCTAGCTTCAGCTGCGTCCGAGAACTTCGTATTCACATCAAAGTTACTGGAGTCCATCGAAACGTCAAATAACATAGTAGATAAGTAAGGATCGCTTAGATACATCACAGGAACATCGCTATTGCGTGTTGTTTCGTTTAAAACTATTTCCAGCTTCTGCTGCGTCCAAAAACTTTGTATCTCCCATCAGAGTTACTGGAGTCCATCCAAACGTAAAATAACATGATAGATGAGTAAGGATCGATTAGATACATCACAGGAACATCGCTATTGCGTGTTGTCTCGTTTAAAACTATTTCCAGCTTCTGCTGCGTCCGAAAACATCGTATCTCACATCAGAGTTACTGGAGTCCATCGAAACGTCAAATAACATGATAGATAAGTAAGGATCGATTAGATACATCACATGAACATCGCTATTGCGTGTTGTCTCGTTTAAAACTATTTTCAGCTTCTGCTGCGTCCGAAAAAGTCGTATCTCACATCAGAGTTACTATAGTCCATCGAAACGTCAAATAACATGACAGATAAGTAAGGATCGATTAGATACAGCACAGGAACAACGCTAATACGTGTTGTTTCGTTTAAAACTATTTCCAGCTCCTGCTGCGTAAAAAAAACTTTGTATCTCACATCAGACTTACTGGAGTCCATCCAAACGTCAAATAACATGTTAGATAAGTAAGGAACGTTTAGATACATCACAGGAACAACGCTAATACGTGTTGTTTCGTTCAAAACTATTTCCAGCTTATGCTGCGTCCGAAAACTTTGTATCTCACATCAGAGTTACTGGAGTCCATCCAAACGTCAAATAACATGATAGATGAGTAAGGATCGATTATATACATCACAGGAACATCGCTATTGCGTGTTGTTTCGTTTAAAACTATTTCCAGCTTCTGCTGCGTCCAAAAACTTTGTATCTCACATCAGAGTTACTGGAGTCCATCCAAACGTAAAATAACATGATAGATTAGTAAGGATCGATTAGATACATCACAGGAACATCGCTATTGCGTGTTGTCTCGTTTAAAACTATTTCCAGCTTCTGCTGCGTCCGAAAACGTCGTATCTCACATCAGAGTTACTGGAGTCCATCGAAACGTCAAATAACATGATACATAAGTAAGGATCGATTAGATACATCACAGGAACAACGCTAATGCATGTTGTTTCGTTTAAAACTATTTCTAGCTTCAGCTGCGTCCGAGAACTTCGTATCTCACATCAGACATACTGGAGTCCATCCAAACTTCAAATAACATGTTAGATAAGTAAGGATCGTTTAGATACATCACAGGAACAACGCTAATGCGTGTTGTTTCCTTTAAAACTATTTCTAGCTTCAGCTGCGTCCGAGAACTTCGTAACTCCTTCCTTTAAAACTATTTCTAGCTTCAGCTGCGTCCGAGAAATTCGTAACTCACATCAAAGTTACTGGAGTCCATCGAAACGCCAAATAACATGAGAGATGAGTAAGGATCGATTAGATACATCACAGGAACAGGTGTTGTTTCGTTTAAAACTATTTCCAGGTTCTGCTGCGTCCGAAAACGTCGTATCTCACATCAGAGTTACTGGAGTCCATCGAAACGTCAAATAACATGAGAGATGAGTAAGAATCGATTAGATACATCACAGGAACAGGTGTTGTTTCGTTTAAAACTATTTCCAGCTTCTGCTGCGTCCGAAAACGTCGTATCTCACATCAGAGTTACTGGAGTCCATCGAAACGTCAAATAACATGATAGTTAAGTAAGGATCGATTAGATACAGCACAGGAACAACGCTAATACGTGTTGTTTCGTTTAAAACTATTTCCAGCTCCTGCTGCGTCCAAAAACTTTGTATCTCACATCAGAGTTACTGGAGTCCATCCAAACGTCAAACAACATGTTAGATAAGTAAGGATCGTTTAGATACATCACAGGAACAACGCTAATACGTGTTATTTCGTTCAAAACTATTTCCAGCTTCTGCTGTGTCCGAGAACTTTGTATCTCACATCAGAGTTACTGGAGTCCGTCCAAACGTCAAATAACATGATAGATGAGTAAGGATCGATTAGATACATCACAGGAACAACGCTAATATGTGTTGTTTCGTTTAAAACTATTTCCAGCTGCTGCTGCGTCCGAAAATTTCGTATCTCACATTAGAGTTACTGGAGTCCATCGAAACGTCAAATAACATAGTAGCTAAGTAAGGATCGATTAGATACATCACAGGAACAACGCTAATACGTGTTGTTTCGTTCGAAACTATTTCCAGCTCCTGCTGCGTCCAAAAACTTCGTATCTCACATCAGAGTTACTAGAGTCCATCGAAACGTCAACTAACATAGTAGATAAGTAAGGATCGCTTAGATACATCACAGGAACAACGTTAATACGTGTTGTTTCGTTCAAAACTATTTCCAGCTTCTGCTGCGTCCGAAAACTTTGTATCTCACATCAGAGTTACTGGAGTCCATCGAAACGCCAAATAACATGATAGAATGAGTAAGGATCGATTAGATACATCACAGGAACAACGCTAATGAGTGTTGTTTCGTTTAAAACTATTTCCAGCTTCTGCTGCGTCCGAGAACTTCGTATCTCACATCAGGGTTACTGGAGTCCATCCAAACGTCAAATAACATGATATATAAGTAAGGATCGATTAGATACATCACAGGAACAACGCTAATACGTGTTGTTTCGTTCAAAACTATTTCCAGCTTCTGCTGCGTCCGAGAACTTTTTATCTCACATCAGAGATTCTGGAGTCCGTCCAAACGTCAAATAACATGATAGATGAGTAAGGATCGATTAGATACATCACAGGAACAACGCTAATGTGTGTTGTTTCGTTTAAAACTATTTCTAGCTTCAGCTGCGCCCGAGAACTTCGTAACTCACATCAAAGTTACTGGAGTCCATCGGAACGCCAAATAACATGATAGATGAGTAAGGATCGATTAGATACATCACAGGAACAACGCTAATACGTGTAGTTTCGTTTAAAACTATTTCTAGCTTCAGCTGCGTCCGAGAACTTCGTATTCACATCAAAGTTACTGGAGTCCATCGAAACGTCAAATAACATAGTAGCTAAGTAAGGATCGATTAGATACATCACAGGAACAACGCTAATACGTGTTGTTTCGTTCGAAACTATTTCCAGCTCCTGCTGCGTCCAAAAACTTCGTATCTCACATCAGAGTTACTAGAGTCCATCGAAACGTCAACTAACATAGTAGATAAGTAAGGATCGCTTAGATACATCACAGGAACAACGTTAATACGTGTTGTTTCGTTCAAAACTATTTCCAGCTTCTGCTGCGTCCGAAAACTTTGTATCTCACATCAGAGTTACTGGAGTCCATCGAAACGCCAAATAACATGATAGAATGAGTAAGGATCGATTAGATACATCACAGGAACAACGCTAATGAGTGTTGTTTCGTTTAAAACTATTTCCAGCTTCTGCTGCGTCCGAGAACTTCGTATCTCACATCAGGGTTACTGGAGTCCATCCAAACGTCAAATAACATGATATATAAGTAAGGATCGATTAGATACATCACAGGAACAACGCTAATGCGTGTTGTTTCGTTTAAAACTATTTCTAGCTTCAGCTGCGTCCGAGAACTTCGTAACTCACATCAAAGTTACTGGAGTCCATCGAAACGCCAAATAACATGATAGATGAGTAAGGATCGATTAGATACATCACAGGAACATCGCTAATGCGTGTTGTTTCGTTTAAAACTATTTTCAGCTCCTGCTGCGTCCAAAAACTTTGTATCTCACATCAGACTTACTGGAGTCCATCGAAACGTCAAATAACATGATAGATAAGTAAGGATCGATTAGATACATCACAGGAACAACGTTAATACGTGTTGTTTCGTTCAAAACTATTTCCAGCTTCTGCTGCGTCCGAAAACTTTGTATCTCACATCAGAGTTACTGGAGTCCGTCCAAACGTCAAATAACATGTTAGATAAGTAAGGATCGTTTAGATACATCACAGGAACAACGCTAATACGTGTTGTTTCGTTCAAAACTATTTCCAGCTTCTGCTGCGTCCAAAAACTTTGTATCTCACATCAGAGTTACTGGAGTCCATCCAAACGTAAAATAACATGATAGATGAGTAAGGATCGATTAGATACATCACAGGAACATCGCTAATGCGTGTTGTTTCGTTTAAAACTATTTTCAGCTCCTGCTGCGTCCAAAAACTTTGTATCTCACATCAGACTTACTGGAGTCCATCGAAACGTCAAATAACATGATAGATAAGTAAGGATCGATTAGATACATCACAGGAACAACGTTAATACGTGTTGTTTCGTTCAAAACTATTTCCAGCTTCTGCTGCGTCCGAAAACTTTGTATCTCACATCAGAGTTACTGGAGTCCATCCAAACGTCAAATAACATGATAGATGAGTAAGGATCGATTAGATACATCACAGGAACAACGCTAATGCGTGTTGTTTCGTTTAAAACTATTTCCAGCTTCAGCTGCGTCCGAGAACTTCGTATCTCACATCAAAGTTACTGGAGTCCATCGAAACGCCAAATAACATGATAGATGAGTAAGGATCGATTAGATACATCACAGGAACAACGCTAATGCGTGTTGTTTCCTTTAAAACTATTTCTAGCTTCAGCTGCGTCCGAGAACTTCGTATCTCACATCAAAGTTACTGGAGTCCATCGAAACGCCAAATAACATAGTAGATAAGTAAGGATCTATTAGATACATCACAGGAACAACGTTAATACGCGCTGTTTCGTTCAAAACTATTTCCAGCTTCTGCTGCGTCCGAAAAAGTCGTATCTCACATCAGAGTTACTGGAGTCCATCGAAACGTCAAATAACATGTTAGATAAGTAAGGAACGTTTAGATACATCACAGGAACAACGCTAATACGTGTTGTTTCGTTCAAAACTATTTCCAGCTTCTGCTGCGTCCGAGAACTTTGTATCTCACATCAGAGTTACTGGAGTCCATCGAAACGCCAAATAACATGATAGATGAGTAAGGATCGATTAGATACATCACAGGAACAACGCTAATGCGTGTTGTTTCGTTTAAAACTATTTCCAGCTTCTGCTGCGTCCGAGAACTTCGTATCTCACATCAGGGTTACTGGAGTCCATCCAAACGTCAAATAACATGATATATAAGTAAGGATCGATTAGATACATCACAGGAACAACGCTAATGCGTGTTGTTTCGTTTAAAACTATTTCTAGCTTCAGCTGCGTCCGAGAACTTCGTAACTCACATCAAAGTTACTGGAGTCCATCGAAACGCCAAATAACATGATAGATGAGTAAGGATCGATTAGATACATCACAGGAACAACGCTAATACGTGTTGTTTCGTTTAAAACTATTTCTAGCTTCAGCTGCGTCCGAGAACTTCGTATCTCACATCAAAGTTACTGGAGTCCATCGAAATGTCAAATAACATAGTAGATAAGTAAGGATCGCTTAGATACATCACAGGAACAACGCTAATACGTGTTGTTTCGTTCAAAACTATTTCCAGCTTCTCCTGCGTCCGAAAACTTTGTATCTCACATCAGAGTTACTGGAGTCCATCCAAACGTCAAATAACATGATAGATGAGTAAGGATCGATTAGATACATCACAGGAACAACGCTAATGCGTGTTGTTTCGTTTAAAACTATTTCCAGCTTCAGCTGCGTCCGAGAACTTCGTATCTCACATCAAAGTTACTGGAGTCCATCGAAACGCCAAATAACATGATAGATGAGTAAGGATCGATTAGATACATCACAGGAACAACGCTAATGCGTGTTGTTTCGTTTAAAACTATTTCCAGCTTCTGCTGCGTCCGAAAACGTCGTATCTCACATCAGAGTTACTGGAGTCCATCGAAACGTCAAATAACATGATAGATAAGTAAGGATCGATTAGATACATCACAGGAACAACGCTAATGCGTGTTGTTTCGTTTAAAACTATTTCCAGCTTCTGCTGCGTCCGAAAACGTCGTATCTCACATCAGACTTACTGGAGTGCATCCAAACGTCAAATAACATGTTAGATAAGTAAGGATCGTTTAGATACATCACAGGAACAACGCTAATACGTGTTGTCTCGTTCAAAACTATTTCCAGCTTCTGCTGCGTCCGAGAACTTTGTATCTCACATCAGAGTTACTGGAGTCCGTCCAAACGTCAAATAACATGATAGATGAGTAAGGATCGGTTAGATACATCACAGGAACAACGCTAATATGTGTTGTTTCGTTTAAAACTATTTCCAGCTGCTGCTGCGTCCGAAAACGTCGTATCTCACATCAGACTTACTGGAGTCCATCCAAATGTCAAATAACGTTAGATAAGTAAGGATCGTTTAGATACATCACAGGAACAACGCTAATACGTGTTGTTTCGTTCAAAACTATTTCCAGCTTCTGCTGCGTCCGAAAACTTTGTATCTCACATCAGAGTTACTGGAGTCCATCCAAACTCCAAATAACATGATAGATGAGTAAGGATCGATTAGATACATCACAGGAACAACGCTAATACGTGTTGTTTCGTTTAAAACTATTTCTAGCTTCAGCTGCGTCCGAGAACTTCGTATCTCACATCAAAGTTACTGGAGTCCATCCAAACGTAAAATAACATGATAGATGAGTAAGGATCGATTAGATACATCACAGGAACATCGCTATTGCGTGTTGTTTCGTTTAAAACTATTTCCAGCTTCTGCTGCGTCCGAAAACGTCGTATCTCACATCAGAGTTACTGGAGTCCATCGAAACGCCAAATAACATGATAGATGAGTAAGGATCGATTAGATACATCACAGGAACAACGCTAATGCGTGTTGTTTCGTTTAAAACTATTTCTAGCTTCAGCTGCGTCCGAGAACTTCGTATCTCACATCAAAGTTACTGGAGTCCATCGAAACGCCAAATATCATGATAGATGAGTAAGGATCGATTAGATACATCACATCAACAACGCTAATGCGTGTTGTTTCGTTTAAAACTATTTCAAGCTTCAGCTGCGTCCGAGAACTTCGTATCTCACATCAGAGTTACTGGAGTCCGTCCAAACGTCAAATAACATGATAGATGAGTAAGGATCGGTTAGATACATCACAGGAACAACGCTAATATGTGTTGTTTCGTTTAAAACTATTTCCAGCTGCTGCTGCGTCCGAAAACGTCGTATCTCACATCAAAGTTACTGGAGTCCATCGAAACGTCAAATAACATGATAGATAAGTAAGGATCGATTAGATACAGCACAGGAACAACGCTAATACGTGTTGTTTCGTTCAAAACTATTTCCAGCTCCTGCTGCGTCCAAAAACTTTGTATCTCACATCAGACTTACTGGAGTCCATCCAAATGTCAAATAACGTTAGATAAGTAAGGATCGTTTAGATACATCACAGGAACAACGCTAATACGTGTTGTTCGTTCAAAACTATTTCCAGCTTCTGCTGCGTCCGAAAACTTTGTATCTCACATCAGAGTTACTGGAGTCCATCCAAACTCCAAATAACATGATAGATGAGTAAGGATCGATTAGATACATCACAGGAACAACGCTAATACGTGTTGTTTCGTTTAAAACTATTTCTAGCTTCAGCTGCGTCCGAGAACTTCGTATCTCACATCAGTGTTACTGGAGTCCATCGAAACGTCAAATAACATGATAGATGAGTAAGGATCGATTAGATACATCACAGGAACAACGCTAATGCGTGTTGTTTCGTTTACAACTATTTCCAGCTTCTGCTGCGTCCGAGAACTTCGTATCTCACATCAAAGTTACTGGAGTCCATCGAAACGTCAAATAACATGATAGATAAGTAAGGATCGATTAGATACAGCACAGGAACAACGCTAATACGTGTTGTTTCGTTTAAAACTATTTCCAGCTCCTGCTGCGTCCAAAAACTTTGTATCTCACATCAGACTTACTGGAGTCCATCCAAACGTCAAATAACGTTAGATAAGTAAGGATCGTTTAGATACATCACAGGAACAACGCTAATACGTGTTGTTTCGTTCAAAACTATTTCCAGCTTCTGCTGCGTCCGAGAACTTTGTATCTCACATCAGAGTTACTGGAGTCCGTCCAAACGTCAAATAACATGATAGATGAGTAAGGATCGATTAGATACATCACAGGAACAACGCTAATATGTGTTGTTTCGTTTAAAACTATTTCCAGCTGCTGCTGCGTCCGAAAATTTCGTATCTCACATTAGAGTTACTGGAGTCAATCGAAACGTCAAATAACATAGTAGCTAAGTTAGGATCGATTAGATACATCACAGGAACAACGCTAATACGTGTTGTTTCGTTCAAAACTATTTCCAGCTTCTGCTGCGTCCAAAAACTTTGTATCTCACATCAGAGTTACTGGAGTAAATCCAAACGTAAAATAACATGATAGATGAGTAAGGATCGATTAGATACATCACAGGAACATCGCTAATGCGTGTTGTTTCGTTTAAAACTATTTCCAGCTTCTGCTGCGTCCGAAAACGTCGTATCTCACATCAGAGTTACTGGAGTCCATCGAAACGTCAAATAACATGATAGATAAGTAAGGATTGATTAGATACAGCACAGGAACAACGCTAATACGTGTTGTTTCGTTTAAAACTATTTTCAGCTCCTGCTGCGTCCAAAAACTTTGTATCTCACATCAGACTTACTGGAGTCCATCCAAACGTCAAATAACATGTTAGATAAGTAAGGATCGTTTAGATACATCACAGGAACAACGCTAATACGTGTTGTTTCGTTCAAAACTATTTCCAGCTTCTGCTGCGTCCAAAAACTTTGTATCTCACATCAGAGTTACTGGAGTCCATCCAAACGTAAAATAACATGATAGATGAGTAAGGATCGATTAGATACATCACAGGAACATCGCTAATGCGTGTTGTTTCGTTTAAAACTATTTTCAGCTCCTGCTGCGTCCGAAAAAGTCGTATCTCACATCAGAGTTACTGGAGTCCATCGAAACATCAAATAACATGACAGATAAGTAAGGATCGATTAGATACAGCACAGGAACAACGCTAATACGTGTTGTTTCGTTTAATACTATTTCCAGCTCCTGCTGCGTAAAAGAAACTTTGTATCTCACATCAGACTTACTGGAGTCCATCCAAACGTCAAATAACATGTTAGATAAGTAAGGAACGTTTAGATACATCACAGGAACAACGCTAATACGTGTTGTTTCGTTCAAAACTATTTCCAGCTTCTGCTGCGTCCAAAAACTTTGTATCTCACATCAGAGTTACTGGAGTCCATCCAAACGTAAAATAACATGATAGATGAGTAAGGATCGATTAGATACATCACAGGAACATCGCTAATGCGTGTTGTTTCGTTTAAAACTATTTCCAGCTTCTGCTGCGTCCGAAAACGTCGTATCTCACATCAGAGTTACTGGAGTCCATCGAAACGTCAAATAACATGATAGATAAGTAAGGATTGATTAGATACAGCACAGGAACAACGCTAATACGTGTTGTTTCGTTTAAAACTATTTTCAGCTCCTGCTGCGTCCAAAAACTTTGTATCTCACATCAGACTTACTGGAGTCCATCGAAACGTCAAATAAAATGATAGATAAGTAAGGATCGATTAGATACATCACAGGAACAACGCTAATACGTGTTGTTTCGTTCAAAACTATTTCCAGGTTCTGCTGCGTCCGAGAACTTTGTTTCTCACATCAGAGTTACTGGAGTCCATCCAAACGTAAAATAACATGATAGATGAGTAAGGATCGATTACATACATCACAGGAACAACGCTAATACGTGTTGTCTCGTTTAAAACTATTTCCAGTTTCTGCTGCGTCCGAAAACGTCGTATCTCACATCAGAGTTACTGGAGTCCATCGAAACGTCAAATAACATGACAGATAAGTAAGTATCGATTAGATACAGCACAGGAACAACGCTAATGCGTGTTGTTTCCTTTAAAACTATTTCTAGCTTCAGCTGCGTCCGAGAACTTCGTATCTCGCATCAAAGTTACTGGAGTCCATCGAAACGCCAAATAACATGATAGATGAGTAAGGATTGATTAGATACATCACAGGAACAACGCTAATGCGTGTTGTTTCCTTTAAAACTATTTCTAGCTTCAGCTGCGTCCGAGAACTTCGTATCTCGCATCAAAGTTACTGGAGTCCATCGAAACGCCAAATAACATAGTAGATAAGTAAGGATCGATTAGATACATCACAGGAACAACGTTAATACGTGTTGTTTCGTTCAAAACTATTTCCAGCTTCTGCTGCGTCCGAAAAAGTCGTATCTCACATCAGAGTTACTGGAGTCCATCGAAACGTCAAATAACATGACAGATAAGTAAGGATCGATTAGATACAGCACAGGAACAACGCTAATACGTGTTGTTTCGTTTAATACTATTTCCAGCTCCTGCTGCGTAAAAGAAACTTTGTATCTCACATCAGACTTACTGGAGTCCATCCAAACGTCAAATAACATGTTAGATAAGTAAGGAACGTTTAGATACATCACAGGAACAACGCTAATACGTGTTGTTTCGTTCAAAACTATTTCCAGCTTCTGCTGCGTCCGAAAAAGTCGTATCTCACATCAGAGTTACTGGAGTCCATCGAAACGTCAAATAACATGACAGATAAGTAAGGATCGATTAGATACAGCACAGGAACAACGCTAATACGTGTTGTTTCGTTTAAAACTATTTCAAGCTCCTGCTGCGTAAAAAAAACTTTGTATCTCACATCAGATTTACTGGAGTCCATCCAAACGTCAAATAACATGTTAGATAAGTAAGGAACGTTTAGATACATCACAGGAACAACGCTAATACGTGTTGTTTCGTTCAAAACTATTTCCAGCTTCTGCTGCGTCCGAGAACTTTGTATCTCACATCAGAGATACTGGAGTCCATCCAAACGTCAAATAACATGAAAGATGAGTAAGGATCGATTAGATACATCACAGGAACAACGCTAATGCGTGTTGTTTCGTTTAAAACTATTTCCAGCTTCTGCTGCGTCCGAGAACTTCGTATCTCACATCAGGGTTACTGGAGTCCATCCAAACGTCAAATAACATGATATATAAGTAAGGATCGATTAGATACATCACAGGAACAACGCTAATGCGTGTTGTTTCGTTTGAAACTATTTCTAGCTTCAGCTGCGTCCGAGAACTTCGTAACTCACATCAAAGTTACTGGAGTCCATCGAAACGCCAAATAATATGATAGATGAGTAAGGATCGATTAGATACATCACAGGAACAACGCTAATACGTGTTGTTTCGTTTAAAACTATTTCTAGCTTCAGCTGCGTCCGAGAACTTCGTATCTCACATCAAAGTTACTGGAGTCCATCGAAACGTCAAATAACATAGTAGATAAGTAAGGATCGCTTAGATACATCACAGGAACAACGTTAATACGTGTTGTTTCGTTCAAAACTATTTCCAGCTTCTGCTGCGTCCGAAAACTTTGTATCTCACATCAGAGTTACTGGAGTCCATCCAAACGTCAAATAACATGATAGATGAGTAAGGATCGATTAGATACATCACAGGAACAACGCTAATACGTGTTGTTTCGTTTAAAACTATTTCTAGCTTCAGCTGCGTCCGAGAACTTCGTATCTCACATCAAAGTTACTGGAGTCCATCGAAACGTCAAATAACATGATAGATGAGTAAGGATCGATTAGATACATCATAGGAACAACGCTAATGCGTGTTGTTTCGTTTAAAACTATTTCCAGCTTCAGCTGCGTCCGAGAACTTCGTATCTCACATCAAAGTTACTGGAGTCCATCGAAACGCCAAATAACATAGTAGATAAGTAAGGATCGATTAGATACATCACAGGAACAACGTTAATACGTGTTGTTTCGTTCAAAACTATTTCCAGCTTCTGCTGCGTCCGAAAAAGTCGTATCTCACATCTGAGTTACTGGAGTCCATCGAAACGTCAAATAACATGACAGATAAGTAAGGATCGATTAGATACAGCACAGGAACAACGCTAATACGTGTTGTTTCGTTTAAAACTATTTCCTGCTCCTGCTGCGTAAAAAAAACTTTGTATCTCACATCAGACTTACTGGAGTCCATCCAAACGTCAAATAACATGTTAGATAAGTAAGGAACGTTTAGATACATCATAGGAACAACGCTAATACGTGTTGTTTCGTTCAAAACTATTTCCATGTTCTGCTGCGTCCGAGAACTTTGTTTCTCACATCAGAGTTACTGGAGTCCATCCAAACGTAAAATAACATGATAGATGAGTAAGGATCGATTACATACATCACAGGAACAACGCTAATACGTGTCGTTTCGTTTAAAACTATTTCCAGCTTCTGCTGAGTCCGAAAACGTCGTATCTCACATCAGAGTTACTGGAGTACATCGAAACGTCAAATAACATGATAGATAAGTAAGGATCGATTAGATACATCACAGGAACAACGCTAATACGTGTTGTTTCGTTCAAAACTATTTCCAGGTTCTGCTGCGTTCGAGAACTTTGTTTCTCACATCAGAGTTACTGGAGTCCATCCAAACGTAAAATAACATGATAGATGAGTAAGGATCGATTACATACATCACAGGAACAACGCTAATACGTGTTGTCTCGTTTAAAACTATTTCCAGTTTCTGCTGCGTCCGAAAACGTCGTATCTCACATCAGAGTTACTGGAGTCCATCGAAACGTCAAATAACATGACAGATAAGTAAGTATCGATTAGATACAGCACAGGAACAACGCTAATACGTGTTGTTGCGCTTAAAACTATTTCCAGCTCCTGATACGTCCCAAAACTTTGCATCTCACATCAGACTTACTGGAGTCCATCCAAACGTCAAATAACATGTTAGATAAGTAAGGATCGTTTAGATACATCACAGGAACAACGCTAATGCGTGTTGTTTCATTTAAAACTGTTTCCAGCTTCTGCTGCGTCCGAGAACTTCGTATCTCACATCAGGGTTACTGGAGTCCATCCAGACGTCAAATAACATGATAGATAAGTAAGGATCGATTAGATACAGCACAGGAACAACGCTAATGCGTGTTGTTTCGTTTAAAACTATTTCCAGCTTTCGCTGCGTCCGAAAATTTCGTATCTCACATCAGGGTTACTGGAGTCCATCCAAACGTCAAATAACATGATAGATAAGTAAGGATCGATTAGATACATCACAGGAACAACGCTAATGCGTGTTGTTTCGTTTAAAACTATTTCTAGCTTCAGCTGCGTCCGAGAACTTCGTATCTCACTTCAAAGTTACTGGAGTCCATCGAAACGCCAAATAACATGATAGATGAGTAAGGATTGATTAGATACATCACAGGAACAACGCTAATGCGTGTTGTTTCCTTTAAAGCTATTTCTAGCTTCAGCTGCGTCCGAGAACTTCGTATCTCACTTCAAAGTTACTGGAGTCCATCGAAACGCCAAATAACATGATAGATGAGTAAGGATTGATTAGATACATCACAGGAACAACGCTAATGCGTGTTGTTTCCTTTAAAACTATTTCTAGCTTCAGCTGCGTCCGAGAACTTCGTATCTCACATCAAAGTTACTGGAGTCCATCGAAACACCAAATAACATAGTAGATAAGTAAGGATCGATTAGATACATCACAGGAACAACGTTAATACGTGTTGTTTCGTTCAAAACTATTTCCAGCTTCTGCTGCGTCCGAAAAAGTCGTATCTCACATCAGAGTTACTGGAGTCCATCGAGACGTCAAATAACATGACAGATAAGTAAGGATCGATTAGATACAGCACAGGAACAACGCTAATACGTGTTGTTTCGTTTAAAACTATTTCCAGCTCCTGCTGCGTCCAAAAACTTTGTATCTCACATCAGACTTACTGGAGTCCACCCAAACGTCAAATAATATGTTAGATAAGTAAGGAACGTTTAGATACATCACAGGAACAACGCTAATACGTGTTGTTTCGTTCAAAACTATTTCCAGCTTTTGCTGCGTCCGAGAACTTTGTATCTCACATCAGAGTTACTGGAGTCCATCCAAACGTCAAATAACATGATAGATGAGTAAGGATCGATTAAATGAATCACAGGAACAACGCTAATACGTGTTGTATCGTTTAAAACTATTTCCAGCTCCTGCTGCGCCCAAAAACTTCGTATCTCACATCAGAGTTACTAGAGTCCATCGAAACGTCAAATAACATAGTAGATAAGTAAGGATCGCTTAGATACATCACAGGAACAACGTTAATACGTGTTGTTTCGTTCAAAACTATTTCCAGCTTCTGCTGCGTCCGAAAACTTTGTATCTCTCATCAGAGTTACTGGAGTCCATCCATACGTCAAATAACATGATAGATGAGTAAGGATCGATTAGATACATCACAGGAACAACGCTAATGCGTGTTGTTTCGTTTAAAACTATTTCCAGCTTCAGCTGCGTCCGAGAACTTCGTATCTCACATCAGAGTTACTGGAGTCCATCCAAACGTCAAATAACATGATAGATGAGTAAGGATCGATCAGAAACATCACAGGAACAACGCTAATACGTGTTGTTTCGTTTAAAACTATTTCCAGCTTCTGCTGCGTCCGAAAACGAAGTATCTCACATCAGAGTTACTGGAGTCCGTCCAAACGTCAAATAACATGTTAGATAATTAAGGATCGTTTAGATACATCACAGGAACAACGCTAATACGTGTTGTCTCGTTCAAAACTATTTCCAGCTTCTGCTGCGCCCGAGAACTTTGTATCTCACATCAGAGTTACTGGAGTCCGTCCAAACGTCAAATAACATGATAGATGAGTAAGGATCGATTAGATACATCACAGGAACAACGCTAATATGTGTTGTTTCGTTTAAAACTATTTCCAGCTGCTGCTGCGTCCGAAAATTTCGTATCTCACATCAAAGTTACTGGAGTCCATCGAAACGTCAAATAACATGATAGATGAGTAAGGATCGATTAGATACATCACAGGAACAACGCTAATGCGTGTTGTTTCGTTTAAAACTATTTCCAGCTTCAGCTGCGTCCGAGAACTTCGTATCTCACATCAAAGTTACTGGAGTCCATCGAAACGCCAAATAACATGATAGATGAGTAAGGATCGATTAGATACATCACAGGAACAACGCTAATGCGTGTTGTTTCCTTTGAAACTATTTCTAGCTTCAGCTGCGTCCGAGAACTTCGTATCTCACATCAGTTACTGGAGTCCATCGAAACGCCAAATAACATAGTAGATAAGTAAGGATCTATTACATACATCACAGGAACAACGTTAATACGCGTTGTTTCGTTCAAAACTATTTCCAGCTTCTGCTGCGTCCGAAAAAGTCGTATCTCACATCAGAGTTACTGGAGTCCATCGAAACGTCAAATAACATGACAGATAAGTAAGGATCGATTAGATACAGCACAGGAAAAACGCTAATACGTGTTGTTTCGTTTAAAACTATTTCCAGCTCCTGCTGCGTCCAAAAACTTTGTATCTCACATCAGAGTTACTGGAGTCCATCGAAACGCCAAATAACATGATAGATGAGTAAGGATCGATTAGATACATCACAGGAACAACGCTAATGCGTGTTGTTTCGTTCAAAACTATTTCCAGCTTCTGCTGCGTCCGAAAACTTTGTATCTCACATCAAAGTTACTGGAGTCCATCCAAACGTCAAATAACATGATAGATGAGTAAGGATCGATTAGATACATCACAGGAACAACGCTAATGCGTGTTGTTTCGTTTAAAACTATTTCCAGCTTCAGCTGCGTCCGAGAACTTCGTATCTCACATCAAAGTTACTGGAGTCCATCCAAACGTCAAATAACATGATAGATGAGTAAGGATCGTTTAGATACATCACAGGAACAACGCTAATACGTGTTGTCTCGTTCAAAACTATTTCCAGCTTCTGCTGCGTCCGAGAACTTTGTATCTCACATCAGAGTTACTGGAGTCCGTCCAAACGTCAAATAACATGATAGATGAGTAAGGATCGATTAGATACATAACAGGAACAACGCTAATATGTGTTGTTTCGTTTAAAACTATTTCCAGCTGCTGCTGCGTGCGAAAATTTCGTATCTCACCTTAGAGATACTGGAGTCCATCGAAACGTCAAATAACATAGTAGCTAAGTAAGGATCGATTAGATACATCACAGGAACAACGCTAATACGTGTTGTTTCGTTCAAAACTATTTCCAGCTTCTGCTGCGTCCAAAAACTTTGTATCTCACATCAGAGTTACTGGAGTCCATCCAAACGTAAAATAACATGATAGATGAGTAAGGATCGATTAGATACATCACAGGAACATCGCTATTGCGTGTTGTTTCGTTTAAAACTATTTCCAGCTTCTGCTGCGTCCGAAAACTTTGTATCTCACATCAGTTACTGGAGTCCATCGAAACGTCAAATAACATGATAGATTAGTAAGGATCGATTAGATACATCACAGGAACAACGCTAATGGGTGTTGTTTCGTTTAAAACTATTTCTAGCTTCAGCTGCGTCCGAGAACTTCGTATCTCACATCAAAGTTACTGGAGTCCATCGAAACGCCAAATAACATGATAGATGAGTAAGGATCGATTAGATACATCACATCAACAACGCTAATGCGTGTTGTTTCGTTTAAAACTATTTCCAGCTTCAGCTGCGTCCGAGAACTTCGTATCTCACATCAAAGTTACTGGAGTCCATCGAAACGCCAAATAACATGATAGATGGGTAAGGATCGATTAGATACATCACAGGAACAACGCTAATGCGTGTTGTTTCGTTTAAAACTATTTCCAGCTTCTGCTGCGTCCGAGAACTTCGTATCTCACATCAGAGTTACTGGAGTCCATCCAAACGTCAAATAACATGATAGATGAGAAAGGATCGATTAGATACATCACAGGAACAACGCTAATACGTGTTGTTTCGTTAAAAACTATTTCCAGCTTCTGCTGCGTCCGAAAACGTCGTATCTCACATCAGAGTTAATGGAGTCCATCGAAACGTCAAATAACATGATAGATAAGTAAGGATCGATTAGATACAGCACAGGAACAACGCTAATACGTGTTGTTTCGTTTAAAACTATTTCCAGCTCCTGCTGCGTCCAAAAACTTTGTATCTCACATCAGACTTACTGGAGTCCATCCAAACGTCAAATAACATGTTAGATAAGTAAGGATCGTTTAGATACTTCACAGGAACAACGCTAATACCTGTTGTTTCGTTCAAAACTATTTCCAGCTTCTGCTGCGTCCGAGAACTTTGTATCTCACATCAGAGTTACTGGAGTCCGTCCAAACGTCAAATAACATGATAGATGAGTAAGGATCGATTAGATACATCACAGGAACAACGCTAATACGTGTTGTTTCGTTCAAAATTATTTCCAGTTTCTGCTGCGTACGAGAACTTTGTTTCTCACATCAGAGTTACTGGAGTCCGTCCAAACGTCAAATAACATGATAGATGAGTAAGGATCGATTAGATACATCACAGGAACAACGCTAATATGTGTTGTTTCGTTTAAAACTAATTCCAGCTGCTGCTGCGTCCGAAAATTTCGTATCTCACATTAGAGTTACTGGAGTCCATCGAAACGTCAAATAACATAGTAGCTATGATAGATGAGTAAGGATCGATTAGATACATCACAGGAACAACGCTAATACGTGTTGTTTCGTTCAAAACTATTTCCAGCTTCTGCTGCGTCCGAGAACTTTGTTTCTCACATCAGAGTTACTGGAGTCCGTCCAAACGTCAAATAACATGATAGATGAGTAAGGAACGATTAGATACATCACAGGAACAACGCTAATACGTGTTGTTTCGTTCAAAACTATTTCCAGCTTCTGCTGCGTCCAAAAACTTTGTATCTCACATCAGAGTTACTGGAGTCCATCCAAACGTAAAATAACATGATAGATGAGTAAGGATCGATTAGATACATCACAGGAACAACGCTAATATGTGTTGTTTCGTTTAAAACTATTTCCAGCTGCTGCTGCGTCCGAAAATTTCGTATCTCACATTAGAGATACTCGTGTCCATCGAAACGTCAAATAACATAGTAGCTAAGTAAGGATCGATTAGATACATCACAGGAACAACGCTAATACGTGTTGTTTCGTTCAAAACTATTTCCAGCTTCTGCTGCGTCCAATAACTTTGTATCTCACATCAGAGTTACTGGAGTCCATCCAAACGTAAAATAACATGATAGATGAGTAAGGATCGATTAGATACATCACAGGAACATCGCTATTGCGTGTTGTTTCGTTTAAAACTATTTCCAGCTTCTGCTGCGTCCGAAAACGTCGTATCTCACATCAGAGTTACTGGAGTCCGTCCAAACGTCAAATAACATGACAGATAAGTAAGTATCGATTAGATACATCACAGGAACAACGCTAATATGTGTTGTTTCGTTTAAAACTATTTCCAGCTGCTGCTGCGTCCGAAAATTTCGTATCTCACATTAGAGATACTGGAGTCCATCGAAACGTCAAATAACATATTAGCTAAGTAAGGATCGATTAGATACAGCACAGGAACAACGCTAATACGTGTTGTTTCCTTTAAAACTATTTCTAGCTTCAGCTGCGTCCGAGAACTTTGTTTCTCACATCAGAGTTACTGGAGTCCATCGAAACGCCAAATAACATGATAGATGAGTAAGGATTGATTAGATACATCACAGGAACAACGCTAATACGTGTTGTTTCGTTCAAAACTATTTCCAGCTTCTGCTGCGTCCAAAAACTTTGTATCTCACATCAGAGTTACTGGAGTCCATCCAAACGTAAAATAACATGATAGATGAGTAAGGATCGATTAGATACATCACAGGAACATCGCTATTGCGTGTTGTTTCGTTTAAAACTATTTCCAGCTTCTGCTGCGTCCGAAAACGTCGTATCTCACATCAGAGTTACTGGAGTCCGTCCAAACGTCAAATAACATGACAGATAAGTAAGTATCGATTAGATACATCACAGGAACAACGCTAATATGTGTTGTTTCGTTTAAAACTATTTCCAGCTGCTGCTGCGTCCGAAAATTTCGTATCTCACGTTAGAGATACTGGAGTCCATCGAAACGTCAAATAACATATTAGCTAAGTAAGGATCGATTAGATACAGCACAGGAACAACGCTAATACGTGTTGTTGCGCTTAAAACTATTTCCAGCTTCTGCTGCGTCCGAGAACTTTGTTTCTCACATCAGAGTTACTGGAGTCCATCGAAACGCCAAATAACATGATAGATGAGTAAGGATTGATTAGATACATCACAGGAACAACGCTAATGCGTGTTGTTTCCTTTAAAACTATTTCTAGCTTCAGCTGCGTCCGAGAACTTCGTATCTCACATCAAAGTTACTGGAGTCCATCGAAACGCCAAATAACATAGTAGATAAGTAAGGATCGATTAGATACATCACAGGAACAACGTTAATACGCGTTGTTTCGTTCAAAACTATTTCCAGCTTCTGCTGCGTCCGAAAAAGTCGTATCTCACATCAGAGTTACTGGAGTCCATCGAAACGTCAAATAACATGACAGATAAGTAAGGATCGATTAGATACATCACAGGAACAACGCTAATACGTGTTGTTTCGTTTAAAACTATTTCCAGCTCCTGCTGCGTCGAAAAACTTTGTATCTCACATCAGACTTACTGGAGTCCATCCAAACGTCAAATAACATGTTAGATAAGTAAGGATCGTTTAGATACATCACAGGAACAACGCTAATGCGTGTTGTTTCATTTAAAACTGTTTCCAGCTTCTGCTGCGTCCGAGAACTTCGTATCTCACATCAGGGTTACTGGAGTCCATCCAGACGTCAAATAACATGATAGATAAGTAAGGATAGATTAGATACAGCACAGGAACAACGCCAATGCGTGTTGTTTCGTTTAAAACTATTTCCAGCTTCCGCTGCGTCCGAAAATTTCGTATCTCACAACAGAGTTACTGGAGTCCGTCCAAACGTCAAATAACATGATAGATAAGTAAGGATCGATTAGATACAGCACAGGAACAACGCTAATACGTGTTGTTTCGTTTAAAACTATTTCCAGCTCCTGCTGCGTCCGAAAATTTCGTATCTCACATTAGAGATACTGGAGTCCATCGAAACGTCAAATAACATGATAGATAAGTAAGGATCGATTAGATACATCACAGGAACAACGCTAATACGTGTTGTTTCGTTCAAAACTATTTCCAGCTTCTGCTGCGTCCAAAAACTTTGTATCTCACATCAGAGTTACTGGAGTCCATCCAAACGTAAAATAACATGATAGATGAGTAAGGATCGATTAGATACATCACAGGAACATCGCTATTGCGTGTTGTTTCGTTTAAAACTATTTCCAGCTTCTGCTGCGTCCGAAAACGTCGTATCTCACATCAGAGTTACTGGAGTCCGTCCAAACGTCAAATAACATGACAGATAAGTAAGTATCGATTAGATACATCACAGGAACAACGCTAATATGTGTTGTTTCGTTTAAAACTATTTCCAGCTGCTGCTGCGTCCGAAAATTTCGTATCTCACATTAGAGATACTGGAGTCCATCGAAACGTCAAATAACATAGTAGCTAAGTAAGGATCGATTAGATACATCACAGGAACAACGCTAATACGTGTTGTTTCGTTCAAAACTATTTCCAGCTTCTGCTGCGTCCAAAAACTTTGTATCTCACATCAGAGTTACTGGAGTCCATCCAAACGTAAAATAACATGATAGATGAGTAAGGATCGATTAGATACATCACAGGAACATCGCTAATGCGTGTTGTTTCGTTTAAAACTATTTCCAGCTTCTGCTGCGTCCGAAAACGTCGTATCTCACATCAGAGTTACTAGAGTCCATCGAAACGTCAAATAACATGATAGATAAGTAAGGATCGATTAGATACAGCACAGGAACAACGCTAATACGTGTTGTTTCGTTTAAAACTATTTCCAGCTCCTGCTGCGTCCAAAAACTTTGTATCTCACATCAGACTTACTGGAGTCCATCCAAACGTCAAATAACATGTTAGATAAGTAAGGATCGTTTAGATACATCACAGGAACAACGCTAATACGTGTTGTTTCGTTCAAAACTATTTCCAGTTTCTGCTGCGTCCGAGAACTTTGTATCTCACATCAGAGTTACTGGAGTCCGTCCAAACGTCAAGTAACATGATAGATGAGTAAGGTTCGATTAGATACATCACAGGAACATCGCTAATGCGTGTTGTTTTGTTTAAAACTATTTCCAGCTCCTGCTGCGTCCAAAAACTTTGTATCTCACATCAGACTTACTGGAGTCCATCCAAACGTCAAATAACATGTTAGATAAGTAAGGATCGTTTAGATACATCACAGGAACAACGCTAATACCTGTTGTTTCGTTCAAAACTATTTCCAGCTTCTGCTGCGTCCGAGAACTTTGTATCTCACATCAGAGTTACTGGAGTCCGTCCAAACGTCAAATAACATGATAGATGAGTAAGGATCGATTAGATACATCACAGGAACAACGCTAATACGTGTTGTTTCGTTCAAAATTATTTCCAGCTTCTGCTGCGTACGAGAACTTTGTTTCTCACATCAAAGTTACTGGAGTCCATCGAAACGTCAAATAACATGACAGATAAGTAAGGATCGATTAGATACAGCACAGGAACAACGCTAATACGTGTTGTTTCGTTCAAAACTATTTCCAGCTTCTGCTGCGTCCGAAAACTTTGTATCTCACATCAGAGTTACTGGAGTCCATCCAAACGTCAAATAACATGATAGATGAGTAAGGATCGATTAGATACATCACAGGAACAACGCTAATACGTGTTGTTTCGTTTAAAACTATTTCTAGCTTCAGCTGCGTCCGAGAACTTCGTATCTCACATCAAAGTTACTGGAGTCCATCGAAACGTCAAATAACATGATAGATAAGTAAGGATCGATTAGATACAGCACAGGAACAACGCTAATACGTGTTGTTTCGTTTAAAACTATTTCCAGCTCCTGCTGCGTCCAAAAACTTTGTATCTCACATCAGACTTACTGGAGTCCATCCAAACGTCAAATAACATGTTAGATAAGTAAGGATCGTTTAGATACATCACAGGAACAACGCTAATACCTGTTGTTTCGTTCAAAACTATTTCCAGCTTCTGCTGCGTCCGAGAACTTTGTATCTCACATCAGAGTTACTGGAGTCCGTCCAAACGTCAAATAACATGATAGATGAGTAAGGATCGATTAGATACATCACAGGAACAACGCTAATACGTGTTGTTTCGTTCAAAATTATTTCCAGCTTCTGCTGCGTACGAGAACTTTGTTTCTCACATCAGAGTTACTGGAGTACGTCCAAACGTCAAATAACATGATAGATGAGTAAGGATCGATTAGATACATCACAGGAACAACGCTAATATGTGTTGTTTCGTTTAAAACTATTTCCAGCTGCTGCTGCGTCCGAAAATTTCGTATCTCACATTAGAGTTACTGGAGTCCATCGAAACGTCAAATAACATAGTAGCTATGATAGATGAGTAAGGATCGATTAGATACATCACAGGAACAACGCTAATACGTGTTGTTTCGTTCAAAACTATTTCCAGATTCTGCTGCGTCCGAGAACTTTGTTTCTCACATCAGAGTTACTGGAGTCCGTCCAAACGTCAAATAACATGATAGATGAGTAAGGATCGATTAGATACATCACAGGAACAACGCTAATATGTGTTGTTTCTTTTAAAACTATTTCCAGCTGCTGCTGCGTCCGAAAATTTCGTATCTCACATTAGAGTTACTGGAGTCCATCGAAACGTCAAATAACATAGTAGCTAAGTAAGGATCGATTAGATACATCACAGGAACAACGCTAATACTTGTTGTTTCGTTCAAAACTATTTCCAGCTTCTGCTGCGTCCAAAAACTTTGTATCTCACATCAGAGTTACTGGAGTCCATCCAAACGTAAGATTACATGATAGATGAGTAAGGATCGTTTAGATACATCACAGGAACATCGCTAATGCGTGTTGTTTCGTTTAAAACTATTTCCAGCTTCTGCTGCTTCCGAAAATGTCGTATCTCACATCAGAGTTACTGGAGTCCATCGAAACGTCAAGTAACATGATAGATGAGTAAGGATCGATTAGATACATCACAGGAACAACGCTAATGCGTGTTGTTTCGTTTAAAACTATTTCCAGCTTCTGCTGCGTCCGAAAACTTTGTATCTCACATCAGAGTTACTGGAGTCCATCGAAACGTCAAATAACATGATAGATAAGTAAGGATCGATTAGATACATCACAGGAACAACGCTAATGCGTGTTGTTTCCTTTAAAACTATTTCCAGCTTCTGCTGCGTCCGAGAACTTCGTATCTCACATCAGGGTTACTGGAGTCCATCCAAACGTCAAATAACATGATATATAAGTAAGGATCGATTAGATACATCACAGGAACAACGCTAAGGCGTGTTGTTTCGTTCAAAACTATTTCCAGCTTCTGCTGCGTCCGAAAACTTTGTATCTCACATCAGAGTTACTGGAGTCCATCGAAACGCCAAATAACATGATAGATGAGTAAGGATCGATTAGATACATCACAGGAACAACGCTAATGCGTGTTGTTTCGTTTAAAACTATTTCCAGCTTCTGCTGCGTCCGAGAATTTCGTATCTCACATCAGGGTTACTTCAGTCCTTCCAAACGTCAAATAACATGATATATAAGTAAGGATCGATTAGATACATCACAGGAACAACGCTAATGCGTGTTGTTTCGTTTAAAACTATTTCTAGCTTCAGCTGCGTCCGAGAACTTCGTAACTCACATCAAAGTTACTGGAGTCCATCGAAACGCCAAATAACATGATAGATGAGTAAAGTTCGATTAGATACATCACAGGAACAACGCTAATACGTGTTGTTTCGTTTAAAACTATTTCCAGCTTCTGCTGCGTCCGAGAACTTTGTATCTCACATCAGAGTTACTGGAGTCCGTCCAAACGTCAAATAACATGATAGATGAGTAAGGATCGATTAGATACATCACAGGAACAACGCTAATACGTGTTGTTTCGTTCAAAACTATTTCCAGCTTCTGCTGCGTCCGAGAACTTTGTATCTCACATCAGGGTTACTGGAGTCCATCCAAACGTCAAATAACATGATATATAAGTAAGGATCGATTAGATACATCACAGGAACAACGCTAAGGCGTGTTGTTTCGTTCAAAACTATTTCCAGCTCCTGCTGCGTCCAAAAACTTTGTATCTCACATCAGACTTACTGGAGTCCATCCAAACGTCAAATAACATGTTAGATAAGTAAGGATCGTTTAGATACATCACAGGAACAACGCTAAGGCGTGTTGTTTCGTTCAAAACTATTTCCAGCTTCTGCTGCGTCCGAGAACTTTGTATCTCACATCAGAGTTACTGGAGTCCATCGAAACGCCAAATAACATGATAGATGAGTAAGGATCGATTAGATACATCACAGGAACAACGCTAATGCGTGTTGTTTCGTTTAAAACTATTTCCAGCTTCTGCTGCGTCCGAGAATTTCGTATCTCACATCAGGGTTACTTCAGTCCTTCCAAACGTCAAATAACATGATATATAAGTAAGGATCGATTAGATACATCACAGGAACAACGCTAATGCGTGTTGTTTCGTTTAAAACTATTTCTAGCTTCAGCTGCGTCCGAGAACTTCGTAACTCACATCAAAGTTACTGGAGTCCATCGAAACGCCAAATAACATGATAGATGAGTAAAGATCGATTAGATACATCACAGGAACAACGCTAATACGTGTTGTTTCGTTTAAAACTATTTCCAGCTTCTGCTGCGTCCGAGAACTTTGTATCTCACATCAGAGTTACTGGAGTCCGTCCAAACGTCAAATAACATGATAGATGAGTAAGGATCGATTAGATACATCACAGGAACAACGCTAATACGTGTTGTTTCGTTCAAAACTATTTCCAGCTTCTGCTGCGTCCGAGAACTTTGTATCTCACATCAGGGTTACTGGAGTCCATCCAAACGTCAAATAACATGATATATAAGTAAGGATCGATTAGATACATCACAGGAACAACGCTAAGGCGTGTTGTTTCGTTCAAAACTATTTCCAGCTCCTGCTGCGTCCAAAAACTTTGTATCTCACATCAGACTTACTGGAGTCCATCCAAACGTCAAATAACATGTTAGATAAGTAAGGATCGTTTAGATACATCACAGGAACAACGCTAAGGCGTGTTGTTTCGTTCAAAACTATTTCCAGCTTCTGCTGCGTCCGAGAACTTTGTATCTCACATCAGAGTTACTGGAGTCCGTCCAAACGTCAAATAACATGATAGATGAGTAAGGATCTATTAGATACATCACAGGAACAACGCTAATACGTGTTGTTTCGTTCAAAACTATTTCCAGCTTCTGCTGCGTCCGAGAACTTTGTTTCTCACATCAGAGTTACTGGAGTCCGTCCAAACGTCAAATAACATGATAGATGAGTAAGGATCGATTAGATACATCACAGGAACAACGCTAATATGTGTTGTTTCGTTTAAAACTATTTCCAGCTGCTGCTGCGTCCGAAAATTTCGTATCTCACATTAGAGTTACTGGAGTCCATCGAAACGTCAAATAACATAGTAGCTAAGTAAGGATCGATTAGATACATCACAGGAACAACGCTAATACGTGTTGTTTCGTTCAAAACTATTTCCAGCTTCTGCTGCGTCCGAGAACTTTGTTTCTCACATCAGAGTTACTGGAGTTCATCCAAACGTAAAATAACATGATAGATGAGTAAGGATCGATTAGATACATCACAGGAACATCGCTAATGCGTGTTGTTTCGTTTAAAACTATTTCCAGCTTCTGCTGCGTCCGAAAACGTCGTATCTCACATCAGAGTTACTAGAGTCCATCGAAACGTCAAATAACATGATAGATAAGTAAGGATCGATTAGATACAGCACAGGAACAACGCTAATACGTGTTGTTTCGTTTAAAACTATTTCCAGCTCCTGCTGCGTCCAAAAACTTTGTATCTCACATCAGACTTACTGGAGTCCATCCAAACGTCAAATAACATGTTAGATAAGTAAGGATCGTTTAGATACATCACAGGAACAACGCTAATACGTGTTGTTTCGTTCAAAACTATTTCCAGTTTCTGCTGCGTCCGAGAACTTTGTATCTCACATCAGAGTTACTGGAGTCCGTCCAAACGTCAAGTAACATGATAGATGAGTAAGGATCGATTAGATACATCACAGGAACATCGCTAATGCGTGTTGTTTTGTTTAAAACTATTTCCAGCTTCTGCTGCGTCCGAAAATGTATCTCACATCAGAGTTACTGGAGTCCATCGAAACGTCAAATAACATGATAGATAAGTAAGGATCGATTAGATACAGCACAGGAACAACGCTAATACGTGTTGTTTCGTTCAAAACTATTTCCAGCTTCTGCTGCGTCCGAAAACTTTGTATCTCACATCAGAGTTACTGGAGTCCGTCCAAACGTCAAATAACATGATAGATGAGTAAGGATCGATTAGATACATCACAGGAACAACGCTAATATGTGTTGTTTCGTTTAAAACTATTTCCAGCTGCTGCTGCGTCCGAAAATTTCGTATCTCACATTAGAGATACTGGAGTCCATCGAAACGTCAAATAACATAGTAGCTAAGTAAGGATCGATTAGATACATCACAGGATCAACGCTAATACGTGTTGTTTCGTTCAAAACTATTTCCAGCTTCTGCTGCGTCCAAAAACTTTGTATCTCACATCAGAGTTACTGGAGTCCATCCAAACATAAAATAACATGATAGATGAGTAAGGATCGATTAGATACATCACAGGAACAACGCTAATATGTGTTGTTTCGTTTAAAACTATTTCCAGCTGCTGCTGCGTCCGAAAATTTCGTATCTCACATTAGAGTTACTGGAGTCCATCGAAACGTCAAATAACATAGTAGCTAAGTAAGGATCGATTAGATACATCACAGGAACAACGCTAATACGTGTTGTTTCGTTCAAAACTATTTCCAGCTTCTGCTGCGTCCGAAAACGTCGTATCTCACATCAGAGTTAATGGAGTCCATCGAAACGTCAAATAACATGATAGATAAGTAAGGATCGATTAGATACAGCACAGGAACAACGCTAATACGTGTTGTTTCGTTCAAAATTATTTCCAGCTTCTGCTGCGTACGAGAATTTTGTTTCTCACATCAGAGTTACTGGAGTCCGTCCAAACGTCAAATAACATGATAGATGAGTAAGGATCGATTAGATACATCACAGGAACAACGCTAATACGTGTTGTTTCGTTCAAAACTATTTCCAGTTTCTGCTGCGTCCGAGAACTTTGTATCTCACATCAGAGTTACTGGAGTCCGTCCAAACGTCAAGTAACATGATAGATGAGTAAGGATCGATTAGATACATCACAGGAACATCGCTAATGCGTGTTGTTTTGTTTAAAACTATTTCCAGCTTCTGCTGCGTCCGAAAATGTATCTCACATCAGAGTTACTGGAGTCCATCGAAACGTCAAATAACATGATAGATAAGTAAGGATTGATTAGATACAGCACAGGAACAACGCTAATACGTGTTGTTTCGTTCAAAACTATTTCCAGCTTCTGCTGCGTCCGAAAACTTTGTATCTCACATCAGAGTTACTGGAGTCCGTCCAAACGTCAAATAACATGATAGATGAGTAAGGATCGATTAGATACATCACAGGAACAACGCTAATATGTGTTGTTTCGTTTAAAACTATTTCCAGCTGCTGCTGCGTCCGAAAATTTCGTATCTCACATTAGAGATACTGGAGTCCATCGAAACGTCAAATAACATAGTAGCTAAGTAAGGATCGATTAGATACATCACAGGATCAACGCTAATACGTGTTGTTTCGTTCAAAACTATTTCCAGCTTCTGCTGCGTCCAAAAACTTTGTATCTCACATCAGAGTTACTGGAGTCCATACAAACATAAAATAACATGATAGATGAGTAAGGATCGATTAGATACATCACAGGAACAACGCTAATATGTGTTGTTTCGTTTAAAACTATTTCCAGCTGCTGCTGCGTCCGAAAATTTCGTATCTCACATTAGAGTTACTGGAGTCCATCGAAACGTCAAATAACATAGTAGCTAAGTAAGGATCGATTAGATACATCACAGGAACAACGCTAATACGTGTTGTTTCGTTCAAAACTATTTCCAGCTTCTGCTGCGTCCGAAAACGTCGTATCTCACATCAGAGTTAATGGAGTCCATCGAAACGTCAAATAACATGATAGATAAGTAAGGATCGATTAGATACAGCACAGGAACAACGCTAATACGTGTTGTTTCGTTCAAAATTATTTCCAGCTTCTGCTGCGTACGAGAATTTTGTTTCTCACATCAGAGTTACTGGAGTCCGTCCAAACGTCAAATAACATGATAGATGAGTAAGGATCGATTAGATACATCACAGGAACAACGCTAATACGTGTTGTTTCGTTCAAAACTATTTCCAGCTTCTGCTGCGTCCAAAAACTTTGTATCTCACATCAGAGTTACTGGAGTCCATCCGAACGTAAAATAACATGATAGATGAGTAAGGATCGATTAGATACATCAGAGGAACATCGCTAATGCGTGTTGTTTCGTTTAAAACTATTTCCAGCTCCTGCTGCGTCCAAAAACTTTGTATCTCACATCAGACTTACTGGAGTCCATCCAAACGTCAAATAACATGTTAGATAATTAAGGATCGTTTAGATACATCACAGGAACAACGCTAATACGTGTTGTTTCGTTTAAAACTATTTCCAGCTCCTGCTGCGTCCAAAAACTTTGTATCTCACATCAGACTTACTGGAGTCCATCCAAACGTCAAATAACATGTTAGATAATTAAGGATCGTTTAGATACATCACAGGAACAACGCTAATACGTGTTGTCTCGTTCAAAACTATTTCCAGCTTCTGCTGCGCCCGAGAACTTTGTATCTCACATCAGAGTTACTGGAGTCCATCCAAACGTAAAATAACATGATAGATGAGTAAGGATCGATTAGATACATCACAGGAACATCGCTATTGCGTGTTGTTTCGTTTAAAACTATTTCCAGCTTCTGCTGCGTCCGAAAACGTCGTATCTCACATCAGAGTTACTGGAGTCCGTCCAAACGTCAAATAACATGACAGATAAGTAAGTATCGATTAGATACATCACAGGAACAACGCTAATAAGTGTTGTTTCGTTTAAAACTATTTCCAGCTGCTGCTGCGTCCGAAAATTTCGTATCTCACATTAGAGATACTGGAGTCCATCGAAACGTCAAATAACATAGTAGCTAAGTAAGGATCGATTAGATACATCACAGGAACAACGCTAATACGTGTTGTTTCGTTCAAAACTATTTCCAGCTTCTGCTGCGTCCAAAAACTTTGTATCTCACATCAGAGTTACTGGAGTCCATCCGAACGTAAAATAACATGATAGATGAGTAAGGATCGATTAGATACATCAGAGGAACATCGCTAATGCGTGTTGTTTCGTTTAAAACTATTTCCAGCTGCTGCTGCGTCCGAAAATTTCGTATCTCACATTAGAGTTACTGGAGTCCATCGAAACGTCAAATAACATAGTAGCTAAGTAAGGATCGATTAGATACATCACAGGAACAACGCTAATGCGTGTTGTTTCATTTAAAACTGTTTCCAGCTTCTGCTGCGTCCGAGAACTTCGTATCTCACATCAGGGTTACTGGAGTCCATCCAGACGTCAAATAACATGATAGATAAGTAAGGATCGATTAGATACAGCACAGGAACAACGCCAATGCGTGTTGTTTCGTTTAAAACTATTTCCAGCTTCCGCTGCGTCCGAAAATTTCGTATCTCACAACAGAGTTACTGGAGTCCGTCCAAACGTCAAATAACATGATAGATGAGTAAGGATCGATTAGATACATCACAGGAACAACGCTAATACGTGTTGTTTCGTTCAAAACTATTTCCAGCTTCTGCTGCGTCCGAGAACTTTGTTTCTCACATCAGAGTTACTGGAGTCCATCGAAACGCCAAATAACATGATAGATGAGTAAGGATTGATTAGATACATCACAGGAACAACGCTAATGCGTGTTGTTTCCTTTAAAACTATTTCTAGCTTCAGCTGCGTCCGAGAACTTCGTATCTCACATCAAAGTTACTGGAGTCCATCGAAACGCCAAATAACATAGTATATAAGTAAGGATCGATTAGATACATCACAGGAACAACGTTAATACGCGTTGTTTCGTTCAAAACTATTTCCAGCTTCTGCTGCGTCCGAAAAAGTCGTATCTCACATCAGAGTTACTGGAGTCCATCGAAACGTCAAATAACATGACAGATAAGTAAGGATCGATTAGATACAGCACAGGAACAACGCTAATATGTGTTGTTTCGTTTAAAACTATTTCCAGCTGCTGCTGCGTCCGAAAACTTTGTATCTCACATCAGACTTACTGGAGTCCATCCAAACGTCAAATAACATGTTAGATAAGTAAGGAACGTTTAGATACATCACAGGAACAACGCTAATACGTGTTGTTTCGTTCAAAACTATTTCCAGCTTCTGCCGCGTCCGAGAACTTTGTATCTCACATCAGCGTTACTGGAGTCCATCGAAACGCCAAATAACATGATAGATGAGTAAGGATAGATTAGATACATCACAGGAACAACGCTAATGCGTGTTGTTTCGTTTAAAACTATTTCCAGCTTCTGCTGCGTCCGAGAACTTCGTATCTCACATCAGGGTTACTGGAGTCCATCCAAACGTCAAATAACATGATATATAAGTAAGAATCGATTAGATACATCACAGGAACAACGCTAATATGTGTTGTTTCGTTTAAAACTATTTCCAGCTGCTGCTGCGTCCGAAAATTTTGTATCTCACATTAGAGTTACTGGAGTCCATCGAAACGTCAAATAACATAGTAGCTATGATAGATGAGTAAGGATCGATTAGATACATCACAGGAACAACGCTAATACGTGTTGTTTCGTTCAAAACTATTTCCAGCTTCTGCTGCGTCCGAGAACTTTGTTTCTCACATCAGAGTTACTGGAGTCCGTCCAAACGTCAAATAACATGATAGATGAGTAAGGATCGATTAGATACATCACAGGAACAACGCTAATACGTGTTGTTTCGTTCAAAACTATTTCCAGCTTCTGCTGCGTCCAAAAACTTTGTATCTCACATCAGAGTTACTGGAGTCCATCCGATCGTAAAATAACATGATAGATGAGTAAGGATCGATTAGATACATCAGAGGAACATCGCTAATGCGTGTTGTTTCGTTTAAAACTATTTCCAGCTTCTGCTGCGTCCGAAAACGTCGTATCTCACATCAGAGTTACTGGAGTCCATCGAAACGCCAAATAACATGATAGATAAGTAAGGATCGATTAGATACAGCACAGGAACAACGCTAATACGTGTTGTTTCGTTTAAAACTATTTCCAGCTCCTGCTGCGTCCAAAAACTTTGTATCTCACATCAGACTTACTGGAGTCCATCCAAACGTCAAATAACATGTTAGATAATTAAGGATCGTTTAGATACATCACAGGAACAACGCTAATACGTGTTGTCTCGTTCAAAACTATTTCCAGCTTCTGCTGCGCCTGAGAACTTTGTATCTCACATCAGAGTTAATGGAGTCCATCCAAACGTAAAATAACATGATAGATGAGTAAGGATCGATTAGATACATCACAGGAACATCGCTAATGCGTGTTGTTTCGTTTAAAACTATTTCCAGCTTCTGCTGCGTCCGAAAACGTCGTATCTCACATCAGAGTTACTGGAGTCCGTCCAAACGTCAAATAACATGACAGATAAGTAAGTATCGATTAGATACATCACAGGAACAACGCTAATATGTGTTGTTTCGTTTAAAACTATTTCCAGCTGCTGCTGCGTCCGAAAATTTCGTATCTCACATTAGAGATACTGGAGTCCATCGAAACGTCAAATAACATAGTAGCTAAGTAAGGATCGATTAGATACATCACAGGAACAACGCTAATACGTGTTGTTTCGTTCAAAACTATTTCCAGCTTCTGCTGCGTCCAAAAACTTTGTATCTCACATCAGAGTTACTGGAGTCCATCCAAACGTAAAATAACATGATAGATGAGTAAGGATCGATTAGATACATCACAGGAACAACGCTAATATGTGTTGTTTCGTTTAAAACTATTTCCAGCTGCTGCTGCGTCCGAAAATTTCGTATCTCACATTAGAGTTACTGGAGTCCATCGAAACGTCAAATAACATAGTAGCTAAGTAAGGATCGATTAGATACATCACAGGAACAACGCTAATACGTGTTGTTTCGTTCAAAACTATTTCCAGCTTCTGCTGCGTCCGAAAACGTCGTATCTCACATCAGAGTTAATGGAGTCCATCGAAACGTCAAATAACATGATAGATAAGTAAGGATCGATTAGATACAGCACAGGAACAACGCTAATACGTGTTGTTTCGTTTAAAACTATTTCCAGCTCCTGCTGCGTCCAAAAACTTTGTATCTCACATCAGAGTTACTGGAGTCCGTCCAAACGTCAAATAACATGATAGATGAGTAAGGATCGATTAGATACATCACAGGAACAACGCTAATACGTGTTGTTTCGTTCAAAATTATTTCCAGCTTCTGCTGCGTACGAGAATTTTGTTTCTCACATCAGAGTTACTGGAGTCCGTCCAAACGTCAAATAACATGATAGATGAGTAAGGATCGATTAGATACATCACAGGAACAACGCTAATACGTGTTGTTTCGTTCAAAACTATTTCCAGCTTCTGCTGCGTCCAAAAACTTTGTATCTCACATCAGAGTTACTGGAGTCCATCCGAACGTAAAATAACATGATAGATGAGTAAGGATCGATTAGATACATCAGAGGAACATCGCTAATGCGTGTTGTTTCGTTCAAAACTATTTCCAGCTTCTGCTGCGTCCAAAAACTTTGTATCTCACATCAGAGTTACTGGAGTCCATCCAAACGTAAAATAACATGATAGATGAGTAAGGATCGATTAGATACATCACAGGAACAACGCTAATATGTGTTGTTTCGTTTAAAACTATTTCCAGCTGCTGCTGCGTCCGAAAATTTCGTATCTCACATTAGAGTTACTGGAGTCCATCGAAACGTCAAATAACATAGTAGCTAAGTAAGGATCGATTAGATACATCACAGGAACAACGCTAATACGTGTTGTTTCGTTCAAAACTATTTCCAGCTTCTGCCGCGTCCGAGAACTTTGTATCTCACATCAGCGTTACTGGAGTCCATCGAAACGCCAAATAACATGATAGATGAGTAAGGATAGATTAGATACATCACAGGAACAACGCTAATGCGTGTTGTTTCGTTTAAAACTATTTCCAGCTTCTGCTGCGTCCGAGAACTTCGTATCTCACATCAGGGTTACTGGAGTCCATCCAAACGTCAAATAACATGATATATAAGTAAGAATCGATTAGATACATCACAGGAACAACGCTAATATGTGTTGTTTCGTTTAAAACTATTTCCAGCTGCTGCTGCGTCCGAAAATTTTGTATCTCACATTAGAGTTACTGGAGTCCATCGAAACGTCAAATAACATAGTAGCTATGATAGATGAGTAAGGATCGATTAGATACATCACAGGAACAACGCTAATACGTGTTGTTTCGTTCAAAACTATTTCCAGCTTCTGCTGCGTCCGAGAACTTTGTTTCTCACATCAGAGTTACTGGAGTCCGTCCAAACGTCAAATAACATGATAGATGAGTAAGGATCGATTAGATACATCACAGGAACAACGCTAATACGTGTTGTTTCGTTCAAAACTATTTCCAGCTTCTGCTGCGTCCAAAAACTTTGTATCTCACATCAGAGTTACTGGAGTCCATCCGATCGTAAAATAACATGATAGATGAGTAAGGATCGATTAGATACATCAGAGGAACATCGCTAATGCGTGTTGTTTCGTTTAAAACTATTTCCAGCTTCTGCTGCGTCCGAAAACGTCGTATCTCACATCAGAGTTACTGGAGTCCATCGAAACGCCAAATAACATGATAGATAAGTAAGGATCGATTAGATACAGCACAGGAACAACGCTAATACGTGTTGTTTCGTTTAAAACTATTTCCAGCTCCTGCTGCGTCCAAAAACTTTGTATCTCACATCAGACTTACTGGAGTCCATCCAAACGTCAAATAACATGTTAGATAATTAAGGATCGTTTAGATACATCACAGGAACAACGCTAATACGTGTTGTCTCGTTCAAAACTATTTCCAGCTTCTGCTGCGCCTGAGAACTTTGTATCTCACATCAGAGTTAATGGAGTCCATCCAAACGTAAAATAACATGATAGATGAGTAAGGATCGATTAGATACATCACAGGAACATCGCTAATGCGTGTTGTTTCGTTTAAAACTATTTCCAGCTTCTGCTGCGTCCGAAAACGTCGTATCTCACATCAGAGTTACTGGAGTCCGTCCAAACGTCAAATAACATGACAGATAAGTAAGTATCGATTAGATACATCACAGGAACAACGCTAATATGTGTTGTTTCGTTTAAAACTATTTCCAGCTGCTGCTGCGTCCGAAAATTTCGTATCTCACATTAGAGATACTGGAGTCCATCGAAACGTCAAATAACATAGTAGCTAAGTAAGGATCGATTAGATACATCACAGGAACAACGCTAATACGTGTTGTTTCGTTCAAAACTATTTCCAGCTTCTGCTGCGTCCAAAAACTTTGTATCTCACATCAGAGTTACTGGAGTCCATCCAAACGTAAAATAACATGATAGATGAGTAAGGATCGATTAGATACATCACAGGAACAACGCTAATATGTGTTGTTTCGTTTAAAACTATTTCCAGCTGCTGCTGCGTCCGAAAATTTCGTATCTCACATTAGAGTTACTGGAGTCCATCGAAACGTCAAATAACATAGTAGCTAAGTAAGGATCGATTAGATACATCACAGGAACAACGCTAATACGTGTTGTTTCGTTCAAAACTATTTCCAGCTTCTGCTGCGTCCGAAAACGTCGTATCTCACATCAGAGTTAATGGAGTCCATCCAAACGTCAAATAACATGATAGATAAGTAAGGATCGATTAGATACAGCACAGGAACAACGCTAATACGTGTTGTTTCGTTTAAAACTATTTCCAGCTCCTGCTGCGTCCAAAAACTTTGTATCTCACATCAGAGTTACTGGAGTCCGTCCAAACGTCAAATAACATGATAGATGAGTAAGGATCGATTAGATACATCACAGGAACAACGCTAATACGTGTTGTTTCGTTCAAAATTATTTCCAGCTTCTGCTGCGTACGAGAATTTTGTTTCTCACATCAGAGTTACTGGAGTCCGTCCAAACGTCAAATAACATGATAGATGAGTAAGGATCGATTAGATACATCACAGGAACAACGCTAATACGTGTTGTTTCGTTCAAAACTATTTCCAGCTTCTGCTGCGTCCAAAAACTTTGTATCTCACATCAGAGTTACTGGAGTCCATCCGAACGTAAAATAACATGATAGATGAGTAAGGATCGATTAGATACATCAGAGGAACATCGCTAATGCGTGTTGTTTCGTTCAAAACTATTTCCAGCTTCTGCTGCGTCCAAAAACTTTGTATCTCACATCAGAGTTACTGGAGTCCATCCAAACGTAAAATAACATGATAGATGAGTAAGGATCGATTAGATACATCACAGGAACAACGCTAATATGTGTTGTTTCGTTTAAAACTATTTCCAGCTGCTGCTGCGTCCGAAAATTTCGTATCTCACATTAGAGTTACTGGAGTCCATCGAAACGTCAAATAACATAGTAGCTAAGTAAGGATCGATTAGATACATCACAGGAACAACGCTAATACGTGTTGTTTCGTTCAAAACTATTTCCAGCTTCTGCTGCGTCCGAAAACGTCGTATCTCACATCAGAGTTAATGGAGTCCATCGAAACGTCAAATAACATGATAGATAAGTAAGGATCGATTAGATACAGCACAGGAACAACGCTAATACGTGTTGTTTCGTTTAAAACTATTTCCAGCTCCTGCTGCGTCCAAAAACTTTGTATCTCACATCAGACTTACTGGAGTCCATCCAAACGTCAAATAACATGTTAGATAAGTAAGGATCGTTTAGATACATCACAGGAACAACGCTAATACCTGTTGTTTCGTTCAAAACTATTTCCAGCTTCTGCTGCGTCCGAGAACTTTGTATCTCACATCAGAGTTACTGGAGTCCGTCCAACGTCAAATAACATGATAGATGAGTAAGGATCGATTAGATACATCACAGGAACAACGCTAATACGTGTTGTTTCGTTCAAAATTATTTCCAGCTTCTGCTGCGTACGAGAATTTTGTTTCTCACATCAGAGTTACTGGAGTCCGTCCAAACGTCAAATAACATGATAGATGAGTAAGGATCGATTAGATACATCACAGGAACAACGCTAATACGTGTTGTTTCGTTCAAAACTATTTCCAGCTTCTGCTGCGTCCAAAAACTTTGTATCTCACATCAGAGTTACTGGAGTCCATCCGAACGTAAAATAACATGATAGATGAGTAAGGATCGATTAGATACATCAGAGGAACATCGCTAATGCGTGTTGTTTCGTTTAAAACTATTTCCAGCTGCTGCTGCGTCCGAAAATTTCGTATCTCACATTAGAGTTACTGGAGTCCATCGAAACGTCAAATAACATAGTAGCTAAGTAAGGATCGATTAGATACATCACAGGAACAACGCTAATACGTGTTGTTTCGTTCAAAACTATTTCCAGCTTCTGCTGCGTCCGAAAACGTCGTATCTCACATCAGAGTTAATGGAGTCCATCGAAACGTCAAATAACATGATAGATAAGTAAGGATCGATTAGATACAGCACAGGAACAACGCTAATACGTGTTGTTTCGTTTAAAACTATTTCCAGCTCCTGCTGCGTCCAAAAACTTTGTATCTCACATCAGACTTACTGGAGTCCATCCAAACGTCAAATAACATGTTAGATAAGTAAGGATCGTTTAGATACATCACAGGAACAACGCTAATACCTGTTGTTTCGTTCAAAACTATTTCCAGCTTCTGCTGCGTCCGAGAACTTTGTATCTCACATCAGAGTTACTGGAGTCCGTCCAAACGTCAAATAACATGATAGATGAGTAAGGATCGATTAGATACATCACAGGAACAACGCTAATACGTGTTGTTTCGTTTAAAACTATTTCCAGCTCCTGCTGCGTCCAAAAACTTTGTATCTCACATCAGACTTACTGGAGTCCATCCAAACGTCAAATAACATGTTAGATAATTAAGGATCGTTTAGATACATCACAGGAACAACGCTAATACGTGTTGTCTCGTTCAAAACTATTTCCAGCTTCTGCTGCGCCCGAGAACTTTGTATCTCACATCAGAGTTACTGGAGTCCATCCAAACGTAAAATAACATGATAGATGAGTAAGGATCGATTAGATACATCACAGGAACATCGCTATTGCGTGTTGTTTCGTTTAAAACTATTTCCAGCTTCTGCTGCGTCCGAAAACGTCGTATCTCACATCAGAGTTACTGGAGTCCATCCAAACGTAAAATAACATGATAGATGAGTAAGGATCGATTAGATACATCACAGGAACAACGCTAATATGTGTTGTTTCGTTTAAAACTATTTCCAGCTGCTGCTGCGTCCGAAAATTTCGTATCTCACATTAGAGTTACTGGAGTCCATCGAAACGTCAAATAACATAGTAGCTAAGTAAGGATCGATTAGATACATCACAGGAACAACGCTAATACGTGTTGTTTCGTTCAAAACTATTTCCAGCTTCTGCTGCGTCCAAAAACTTTGTATCTCACATCAGAGTTACTGGAGTCCATCCAAACGTAAAATAACATGATAGATGAGTAAGGATCGATTAGATACATCACAGGAACAACGCTAATATGTGTTGTTTCGTTTAAAACTATTTCCAGCTGCTGCTGCGTCCGAAAATTTCGTATCTCACATTAGAGTTACTGGAGTCCATCGAAACGTCAAATAACATAGTAGCTAAGTAAGGATCGATTAGATACATCACAGGAACATCGCTAATGCGTGTTGTTTTGTTTAAAACTATTTCCAGCTTCTGCTGCGTCCGAAAATGTCGTATCTCACATCAGAGTTACTGGAGTCCATCGAAACGTCAAATAACATGATAGATAAGTAAGGATCGATTAGATACAGCACAGGAACAACGCTAATACGTGTTGTTTCGTTCAAAACTATTTCCAGCTTCTGCTGCGTCCGAAAACTTTGTATCTCACATCAGAGTTACTGGAGTCCATCCAAACGTCAAATAACATGATAGATGAGTAAGGATCGATTAGATACATCACAGGAACAACGCTAATACGTGTTGTTTCGTTTAAAACTATTTCTAGCTTCAGCTGCGTCCGAGAACTTCGTATCTCACATCAAAGTTACTGGAGTCCATCGAAACGTCAAATAACATGATAGATAAGTAAGGATCGATTAGATACAGCACAGGAACAACGCTAATACGTGTTGTTTCGTTTAAAACTATTTCCAGCTCCTGCTGCGTCCAAAAACTTTGTATCTCACATCAGACTTACTGGAGTCCATCCAAACGTCAAATAACATGTTAGATAAGTAAGGATCGTTTAGATACATCACAGGAACAACGCTAATACCTGTTGTTTCGTTCAAAACTATTTCCAGCTTCTGCTGCGTCCGAGAACTTTGTTTCTCACATCAGAGTTACTGGAGTACGTCCAAACGTCAAATAACATGATAGATGAGAAAGGATCGATTAGATACATCACAGGAACAACGCTAATATGTGTTTTTTCGTTTAAAACTATTTCCAGCTGCTGCTGCGTCCGAAAATTTCGTATCTCACATTAGAGTTACTGGAGTCCATCGAAACGTCAAATAACATAGTAGCTATGATAGATGAGTAAGGATCGATTAGATACATCACAGGAACAACGCTAATACGTGTTGTTTCGTTCAAAACTATTTCCAGATTCTGCTGCGTCCGAGAACTTTGTTTCTCACATCAGAGTTACTGGAGTCCGTCCAAACGTCAAATAACATGATAGATGAGTAAGGATCGATTAGATACATCACAGGAACAACGCTAATATGTGTTGTTTCTTTTAAAACTATTTCCAGCTGCTGCTGCGTCCGAAAATTTCGTATCTCACATTAGAGTTACTGGAGTCCATCGAAACGTCAAATAACATAGTATCTAAGTAAGGATCGATTAGATACATCACAGGAACAACGCTAATACGTGTTGTTTCGTTCAAAACTATTTCCAGCTTCTGCTGCGTCCAAAAACTTTGTATCTCACATCAGAGTTACTGGAGTCCATCCAAACGTAAAATAACATGATAGATGAGTAAGGATCGATTAGATACATCACAGGAACATCGCTAATGCGTGTTGTTTCGTTTAAAACTATTTCCAGCTTCTGCTGCGTCCGAAAATGTATCTCACATCAGAGTTACTGGAGTCCATCGAAACGTCAAGTAACATGATAGATGAGTAAGGATCGATTAGATACATCACAGGAACAACGCTAATGCGTGTTGTTTCGTTTAAAACTATTTCCAGCTTCTGCTGCGTCCGAAAACTTTGTATCTCACATCAGAGTTACTGGAGTCCATCGAAACGTCAAATAACATGATAGATAAGTAAGGATCGATTAGATACATCACAGGAACAACGCTAATGCGTGTTGTTTCCTTTAAAACTATTTCCAGCTTCTGCTGCGTCCGAGAATTTCGTATCTCACATCAGGGTTACTGGAGTCCATCCAAACGTCAAATAACATGATATATAAGTAAGGATCGATTAGATACATCACAGGAACAACGCTAAGGCGTGTTGTTTCGTTCAAAACTATTTCCAGCTTCTACTGCGTCCGAAAACTTTGTATCTCACATCAGAGTTACTGGAGTCCATCGAAACGCCAAATAACATGATAGATGAGTAAGGATCGATTAGATACATCACAGGAACAACGCTAATGCGTGTTGTTTCGTTTAAAACTATTTCCAGCTTCTGCTGCGTCCGAGAACTTCGTATCTCACATCAGGGTTACTTCAGTCCTTCCAAACGTCAAATAACATGATATATAAGTAAGGATCGATTAGATACATCACAGGAACAACGCTAATGCGTGTTGTTTCGTTTAAAACTATTTCTAGCTTCAGCTGCGTCCGAGAACTTCGTAACTCACATCAAAGTTACTGGAGTCCATCGAAACGCCAAATAACATGATAGATGAGTAAGGATCGATTAGATACATCACAGGAACAACGCTAATAAGTGTTGTTTCGTTTAAAACTATTTCCAGCTTCTGCTGCGTCCGAGAACTTTGTATCTCACATCAGAGTTACTGGAGTCCGTCCAAACGTCAAATAACATGATAGATGAGTAAGGATCGATAAGATACATCACAGGAACAACGCTAATACGTGTTGTTTCGTTCAAAACTATTTCCAGCTTCTGCTGCGTCCGAGAACTTTGTATCTCACATCAGGGTTACTGGAGTCCATCCAAACGTCAAATAACATGATATATAAGTAAGGATCGATTAGAAACATCACAGGAACACCGCTAAGGCGTGTTGTTTCGTTCAAAACTATTTCCAGCTCCTGCTGCGTCCAAAAACTTTGTATCTCACATCAGACTTACTGGAGTCCATCCAAACGTCAAATAACATGTTAGATAAGTAAGGATCGTTTAGATACATCACAGGAACAACGCTAATACCTGTTGTTTCGTTCAAAACTATTTCCAGCTTCTGCTGCGTCCGAGAACTTTGTATCTCACATCAGAGTTACTGGAGTCCGTCCAAACGTCAAGTAACATGATAGATGAGTAAGGATCGATTAGAAACATCACAGGAACACCGCTAAGGCGTGTTGTTTCGTTCAAAACTATTTCCAGCTCCTGCTGCGTCCAAAAACTTTGTATCTCACATCAGAGTTACTGGAGTCCATCCAAACGTAAAATAACATGATAGATGAGTAAGGATCGATTAGATACATCACAGGAACATCGCTAATGCGTGTTGTTTCGTTTAAAACTATTTCCAGCTTCTGCTGCGTCCGAAAATGTATCTCACATCAGAGTTACTGGAGTCCATCGAAACGTCAAGTAACATGATAGATGAGTAAGGATCGATTAGATACATCACAGGAACAACGTTAATGCGTGTTGTTTCGTTTAAAACTATTTCCAGCTTCTGCTGCGTCCGAAAACTTTGTATCTCACATCAGAGTTACTGGAGTCCATCGAAACGTCAAATAACATGATAGATAAGTAAGGATCGATTAGATACAGCACAGGAACAACGCTAATACGTGTTGTTTCGTTTAAAACTATTTCCAGCTCCTGCTGCGTCCAAAAACTTTGTATCTCACATCAGAGTTACTGGAGTCCGTCCAAACGTCAAATAACATGATAGATGAGTAAGGACCGATTAGATACATCACAGGAACAACGCTAATACGTGTTGTTTCGTTCAAAATTATTTCCAGCTTCTGCTGCGTACGAGAATTTTGTTTCTCACATCAGAGTTACTGGAGTCCGTCCAAACGTCAAATAACATGATAGATGAGTAAGGATCGATTAGATACATCACAGGAACAACGCTAATACGTGTTGTTTCGTTCAAAACTATTTCCAGCTTCTGCTGCGTCCAAAAACTTTGTATCTCACATCAGAGTTACTGGAGTCCATCCGAACGTAAAATAACATGATAGATGAGTAAGGATCGATTAGATACATCAGAGGAACATCGCTAATGCGTGTTGTTTCGTTCAAAACTATTTCCAGCTTCTGCTGCGTCCAAAAACTTTGTATCTCACATCAGAGTTACTGGAGTCCATCCAAACGTAAAATAACATGATAGATGAGTAAGGATCGATTAGATACATCACAGGAACAACGCTAATATGTGTTGTTTCGTTTAAAACTATTTCCAGCTGCTGCTGCGTCCGAAAATTTCGTATCTCACATTAGAGTTACTGGAGTCCATCGAAACGTCAAATAACATAGTAGCTAAGTAAGGATCGATTAGATACATCACAGGAACAACGCTAATACGTGTTGTTTCGTTCAAAACTATTTCCAGCTTCTGCTGCGTCCGAAAACGTCGTATCTCACATCAGAGTTAATGGAGTCCATCGAAACGTCAAATAACATGATAGATAAGTAAGGATCGATTAGATACAGCACAGGAACAACGCTAATACGTGTTGTTTCGTTTAAAACTATTTCCAGCTCCTGCTGCGTCCAAAAACTTTGTATCTCACATCAGACTTACTGGAGTCCATCCAAACGTCAAATAACATGTTAGATAAGTAAGGATCGTTTAGATACATCACAGGAACAACGCTAATACCTGTTGTTTCGTTCAAAACTATTTCCAGCTTCTGCTGCGTCCGAGAACTTTGTATCTCACATCAGAGTTACTGGAGTCCGTCCAAACGTCAAATAACATGATAGATGAGTAAGGATCGATTAGATACATCACAGGAACAACGCTAATACGTGTTGTTTCGTTCAAAATTATTTCCAGCTTCTGCTGCGTACGAGAATTTTGTTTCTCACATCAGAGTTACTGGAGTCCGTCCAAACGTCAAATAACATGATAGATGAGTAAGGATCGATTAGATACATCACAGGAACAACGCTAATACGTGTTGTTTCGTTCAAAACTATTTCCAGCTTCTGCTGCGTCCAAAAACTTTGTATCTCACATCAGAGTTACTGGAGTCCATCCGAACGTAAAATAACATGATAGATGAGTAAGGATCGATTAGCTACATCAGAGGAACATCGCTAATGCGTGTTGTTTCGTTCAAAACTATTTCCAGCTTCTGCTGCGTCCAAAAACTTTGTATCTCACATCAGAGTTACTGGAGTCCATCCGAACGTAAAATAACATGATAGATGAGTAAGGATCGATTAGATACATCAGAGGAACATCGCTAATGCGTGTTGTTTCGTTCAAAACTATTTCCAGCTTCTGCTGCGTCCAAAAACTTTGTATCTCACATCAGAGTTACTGGAGTCCATCCAAACGTAAAATAACATGATAGATGAGTAAGGATCGATTAGATACATCACAGGAACAACGCTAATATGTGTTGTTTCGTTTAAAACTATTTCCAGCTGCTGCTGCGTCCGAAAATTTCGTATCTCACATTAGAGTTACTGGAGTCCATCGAAACGTCAAATAACATAGTAGCTAAGTAAGGATCGATTAGATACATCACAGGAACAACGCTAATACGTGTTGTTTCGTTCAAAACTATTTCCAGCTTCTGCTGCGTCCGAAAACGTCGTATCTCACATCAGAGTTAATGGAGTCCATCGAAACGTCAAATAACATGATAGATAAGTAAGGATCGATTAGATACAGCACAGGAACAACGCTAATACGTGTTGTTTCGTTTAAAACTATTTCCAGCTCCTGCTGCGTCCAAAAACTTTGTATCTCACATCAGACTTACTGGAGTCCATCCAAACGTCAAATAACATGTTAGATAAGTAAGGATCGTTTAGATACATCACAGGAACAACGCTAATACCTGTTGTTTCGTTCAAAACTATTTCCAGCTTCTGCTGCGTCCGAGAACTTTGTATCTCACATCAGAGTTACTGGAGTCCGTCCAAACGTCAAATAACATGATAGATGAGTAAGGATCGATTAGATACATCACAGGAACAACGCTAATACGTGTTGTTTCGTTCAAAATTATTTCCAGCTTCTGCTGCGTACGAGAATTTTGTTTCTCACATCAGAGTTACTGGAGTCCGTCCAAACGTCAAATAACATGATAGATGAGTAAGGATCGATTAGATACATCACAGGAACAACGCTAATACGTGTTGTTTCGTTCAAAACTATTTCCAGCTTCTGCTGCGTCCAAAAACTTTGTATCTCACATCAGAGTTACTGGAGTCCATCCGAACGTAAAATAACATGATAGATGAGTAAGGATCGATTAGATACATCAGAGGAACATCGCTAATGCGTGTTGTTTCGTTTAAAACTATTTCCAGCTGCTGCTGCGTCCGAAAATTTCGTATCTCACATTAGAGTTACTGGAGTCCATCGAAACGTCAAATAACATAGTAGCTAAGTAAGGATCGATTAGATACATCACAGGAACAACGCTAATACGTGTTGTTTCGTTCAAAACTATTTCCAGCTTCTGCTGCGTCCGAAAACGTCGTATCTCACATCAGAGTTAATTGAGTCCATCGAAACGTCAAATAACATGATAGATAAGTAAGGATCGATTAGATACAGCACAGGAACAACGCTAATACGTGTTGTTTCGTTTAAAACTATTTCCAGCTCCTGCTGCGTCCAAAAACTTTGTATCTCACATCAGACTTACTGGAGTCCATCCAAACGTCAAATAACATGTTAGATAAGTAAGGATCGTTTAGATACATCACAGGAACAACGCTAATACCTGTTGTTTCGTTCAAAACTATTTCCAGCTTCTGCTGCGTCCGAGAACTTTGTATCTCACATCAGAGTTACTGGAGTCCGTCCAAACGTCAAATAACATAATAGATGAGTAAGGATCGATTAGATACATCACAGGAACAACGCTAATACGTGTTGTTTCGTTTAAAACTATTTCCAGCTCCTGCTGCGTCCAAAAACTTTGTATCTCACATCAGACTTACTGGAGTCCATCCAAACGTCAAATAACATGTTAGATAATTAAGGATCGTTTAGATACATCACAGGAACAACGCTAATACGTGTTGTCTCGTTCAAAACTATTTCCAGCTTCTGCTGCGCCCGAGAACTTTGTATCTCTCATCAGAGTTACTGGAGTCCATCCAAACGTAAAATAACATGATAGATGAGTAAGGATCGATTAGATACATCACAGGAACATCGCTATTGCGTGTTGTTTCGTTTAAAACTATTTCCAGCTTCTGCTGCGTCCGAAAACGTCGTATCTCACATCAGAGTTACTGGAGTCCATCCAAACGTAAAATAACATGATAGATGAGTAAGGATCGATTAGATACATCACAGGAACAACGCTAATATGTGTTGTTTCGTTTAAAACTATTTCCAGCTGCTGCTGCGTCCGAAAATTTCGTATCTCACATTAGAGTTACTGGAGTCCATCGAAACGTCAAATAACATAGTAGCTAAGTAAGGATCGATTAGATACATCACAGGAACAACGCTAATACGTGTTGTTTCGTTCAAAACTATTTCCAGCTTCTGCTGCGTCCAAAAACTTTGTATCTCACATCAGAGTTACTGGAGTCCATCCAAACGTAAAATAACATGATAGATGAGTAAGGATCGATTAGATACATCACAGGAACAACGCTAATATGTGTTGTTTCGTTTAAAACTATTTCCAGCTGCTGCTGCGTCCGAAAATTTCGTATCTCACATTAGAGTTACTGGAGTCCATCGAAACGTCAAATAACATAGTAGCTAAGTAAGGATCGATTAGATACATCACAGGAACATCGCTAATGCGTGTTGTTTTGTTTAAAACTATTTCCAGCTTCTGCTGCGTCCGAAAATGTCGTATCTCACATCAGAGTTACTGGAGTCCATCGAAACGTCAAATAACATGATAGATAAGTAAGGATCGATTAGATACAGCACAGGAACAACGCTAATACGTGTTGTTTCGTTCAAAACTATTTCCAGCTTCTGCTGCGTCCGAAAACTTTGTATCTCACATCAGAGTTACTGGAGTCCATCCAAACGTCAAATAACATGATAGATGAGTAAGGATCGATTAGATACATCACAGGAACAACGCTAATACGTGTTGTTTCGTTTAAAACTATTTCTAGCTTCAGCTGCGTCCGAGAACTTCGTATCTCACATCAAAGTTACTGGAGTCCATCGAAACGTCAAATAACATGATAGATAAGTAAGGATCGATTAGATACAGCACAGGAACAACGCTAATACGTGTTGTTTCGTTTAAAACTATTTCCAGCTCCTGCTGCGTCCAAAAACTTTGTATCTCACATCAGACTTACTGGAGTCCATCCAAACGTCAAATAACATGTTAGATAAGTAAGGATCGTTTAGATACATCACAGGAACAACGCTAATACCTGTTGTTTCGTTCAAAACTATTTCCAGCTTCTGCTGCGTCCGAGAACTTTGTTTCTCACATCAGAGTTACTGGAGTACGTCCAAACGTCAAATAACATGATAGATGAGAAAGGATCGATTAGATACATCACAGGAACAACGCTAATATGTGTTTTTTCGTTTAAAACTATTTCCAGCTGCTGCTGCGTCCGAAAATTTCGTATCTCACATTAGAGTTACTGGAGTCCATCGAAACGTCAAATAACATAGTAGCTATGATAGATGAGTAAGGATCGATTAGATACATCACAGGAACAACGCTAATACGTGTTGTTTCGTTCAAAACTATTTCCAGATTCTGCTGCGTCCGAGAACTTTGTTTCTCACATCAGAGTTACTGGAGTCCGTCCAAACGTCAAATAACATGATAGATGAGTAAGGATCGATTAGATACATCACAGGAACAACGCTAATATGTGTTGTTTCTTTTAAAACTATTTCCAGCTGCTGCTGCGTCCGAAAATTTCGTATCTCACATTAGAGTTACTGGAGTCCATCGAAACGTCAAATAACATAGTATCTAAGTAAGGATCGATTAGATACATCACAGGAACAACGCTAATACGTGTTGTTTCGTTCAAAACTATTTCCAGCTTCTGCTGCGTCCAAAAACTTTGTATCTCACATCAGAGTTACTGGAGTCCATCCAAACGTAAAATAACATGATAGATGAGTAAGGATCGATTAGATACATCACAGGAACATCCCTAATGCGTGTTGTTTCGTTTAAAACTATTTCCAGCTTCTGCTGCGTCCGAAAATGTATCTCACATCAGAGTTACTGGAGTCCATCGAAACGTCAAGTAACATGATAGATGAGTAAGGATCGATTAGATACATCACAGGAACAACGCTAATGCGTGTTGTTTCGTTTAAAACTATTTCCAGCTTCTGCTGCGTCCGAAAACTTTGTATCTCACATCAGAGTTACTGGAGTCCATCGAAACGTCAAATAACATGATAGATAAGTAAGGATCGATTAGATACATCACAGGAACAACGCTAATATGTGTTGTTTCGTTTAAAACTATTTCCAGCTGCTGCTGCGTCCGAAAATTTCGTATCTCACATTAGAGTAACTGGAGTCCATCGAAACGTCAAACATAGTAGCTATGATAGATGAGTAAGGATCGATTAGATACATCACAGGAACAACGCTAATACGTGTTGTTTCGTTCAAAACTATTTCCAGCTTCTGCTGCGTCCGAGAACTTTGTTTCTCACATCAGAGTTACTGGAGTCCGTCCAAACGTCAAATAACATGATAGATGAGTAAGGATCGATTAGATACATCACAGGAACAACGCTAATATGTGTTGTTTCGTTTAAAACTATTTCCAGCTGCTGCTGCGTCCGAAAATTTCGTATCTCACATTAGAGTAACTGGAGTCCATCGAAACGTCAAATAACATAGTAGCTATGATAGATGAGTAAGGATCGATTAGATACATCACAGGAACAACGCTAATACGTGTTGTTTCGTTCAAAACTATTTCCAGCTTCTGCTGCGTCCGAGAACTTTGTTTCTCACATCAGAGTTACTGGAGTCCGTCCAAACGTCAAATAACATGATAGATGAGTAAGGATCGATTAGATACATCACAGGAACAACGCTAATATGTGTTGTTTCGTTTAAAACTATTTCCAGCTGCTGCTGCGTCCGAAAATTTCGTATCTCACATTAGAGTTACTGGAGTCCATCGAAACGTCAAATAACATAGTAGCTAAGTAAGGATCGATTAGATACATCACAGGAACAACGCTAATAAGTGTTGTTTCGTTCAAAACTATTTCCAGCTTCTGCTGCGTCCAAAAACTTTGTATCTCACATCAGAGTTACTGGAGTTCATCCAAACGTAAAATAACATGATAGATGAGTAAGGATCGATTAGATACATCACAGGAACATCGCTAATGCGTGTTGTTTCGTTTAAAACTATTTCCAGCTTCTGCTGCGTCCGAAAACGTCGTATCTCACATCAGAGTTACTAGAGTCCATCGAAACGTCAAATAACATGATAGATAAGTAAGGATCGATTAGATACAGCACAGGAACAACGCTAATACGTGTTGTTTCGTTTAAAACTATTTCCAGCTCCTACTGCGTCCAAAAACTTTGTATCTCACATCAGACTTACTGGAGTCCATCCAAACGTCAAATAACATGTTAGATAAGTAAGGATCGTTTAGATACATCACAGGAACAACGCTAATACGTGTTGTTTCGTTCAAAACTATTTCCAGTTTCTGCTGCGTCCGAAAACTTTGTATCTCACATCAGAGTTACTGGAGTCCGTCCAAACGTCAAGTAACATGATAGATGAGTAAGGATCGATTAGATACATCACAGGAACATCGCTAATGCGTGTTGTTTTGTTTAAAACTATTTCCAGCTTCTGCTGCGTCCGAAAATGTCGTATCTCACATCAGAGTTACTGGAGTCCATCGAAACGTCAAATAACATGATAGATAAGTAAGGATCGATTAGATATAGCACAGGAACAACGCTAATATGTGTTGTTTCGTTCAAAACTATTTCCAGCTTCTGCTGCGTCCGAAAACTTTGTATCTCACATCAGAGTTACTGGAGTCCATCCAAACGTCAAATAACATGATAGATGAGTAAGGATCGATTAGATACATCACAGGAACAACGCTAATACGTGTTGTTTCGTTTAAAACTATTTCTAGCTTCAGCTGCGTCCGAGAACTTCGTATCTCACATCAAAGTTACTGGAGTCCATCGAAACGTCAAATAACATGATAGATGAGTAAGGATCGATTAGATACATCACAGGAACAACGCTAATGCGTGTTGTTTCGTTTAAAACTATTTCCAGCTTCAGCTGCGTCCGAGAACTTCGTATCTCACATCAAAGTTACTGGAGTCCATCGAAACGCCAAATAACATGATAGATGAGTAAGGATCGATTAGATACATCACAGGAACAACGCTAATACGTGTTGTTTCGTTCAAAACTATTTCCAGTTTCTGCTGCGTCCGAGAACTTTGTATCTCACATCAGAGTTACTGGAGTCCGTCCAAACGTCAAATAACATGATAGATGAGTAAGGATCGATTAGATACATCACAGGAACATCGCTAATGCGTGTTGTTTTGTTTAAAACTATTTCCAGCCTCTGCTGCGTCCGAAAATGTCGTATCTCACATCAGAGTTACTGGAGTCCATCGAAACGTCAAATAACATGATAGATGAGTAAGGATCTATTAGATACATCACAGGAACAACGCTAATACGTGTTGTTTCGTTCAAAACTATTTCCAGCTTCTGCTGCGTCCGAGAACTTTGTTTCTCACATCAGAGTTACTGGAGTCCGTCCAAACGTCAAATAACATGATAGATGAGTAAGGATCGATTAGATACATCACAGGAACAACGCTAATATGTGTTGTTTCGTTTAAAACTATTTCCAGCTGCTGCTGCGTCCGAAAATTTCGTATCTCACATTAGAGTAACTGGAGTCCATCGAAACGTCAAATAACATAGTAGCTATGATAGATGAGTAAGGATCGATTAGATACATCACAGGAACAACGCTAATACGTGTTGTTTCGTTCAAAACTATTTCCAGCTTCTGCTGCGTCCGAGAACTTTGTTTCTCACATCAGAGTTACTGGAGTCCGTCCAAACGTCAAATAACATGATAGATGAGTAAGGATCGATTAGATACATCACAGGAACAACGCTAATATGTGTTGTTTCGTTTAAAACTATTTCCAGCTGCTGCTGCGTCCGAAAATTTCGTATCTCACATTAGAGTTACTGGAGTCCATCGAAACGTCAAATAACATAGTAGCTAAGTAAGGATCGATTAGATACATCACAGGAACAACGCTAATAAGTGTTGTTTCGTTCAAAACTATTTCCAGCTTCTGCTGCGTCCAAAAACTTTGTATCTCACATCAGAGTTACTGGAGTTCATCCAAACGTAAAATAACATGATAGATGAGTAAGGATCGATTAGATACATCACAGGAACATCGCTAATGCGTGTTGTTTCGTTTAAAACTATTTCCAGCTTCTGCTGCGTCCGAAAACGTCGTATCTCACAACAGAGTTACTAGAGTCCATCGAAACGTCAAATAACATGATAGATAAGTAAGGATCGATTAGATACAGCACAGGAACAACGCTAATACGTGTTGTTTCGTTTAAAACTATTTCCAGCTCCTGCTGCGTCCAAAAACTTTGTATCTCACATCAGACTTACTGGAGTCCATCCAAACGTCAAATAACATGTTAGATAAGTAAGGATCGTTTAGATACATCACAGGAACAACGCTAATACGTGTTGTTTCGTTCAAAACTATTTCCAGTTTCTGCTGCGTCCGAGAACTTTGTATCTCACATCAGAGTTACTGGAGTCCGTCCAAACGTCAAGTAACATGATAGATGAGTAAGGATCGATTAGATACATCACAGGAACATCGCTAATGCGTGTTGTTTTGTTTAAAACTATTTCCAGCTTCTGCTGCGTCCGAAAATGTCGTATCTCACATCAGAGTTACTGGAGTCCATCGAAACGTCAAATAACATGATAGATAAGTAAGGATCGATTAGATATAGCACAGGAACAACGCTAATACGTGTTGTTTCGTTCAAAACTATTTCCAGCTTCTGCTGCGTCCGAAAACTTTGTATCTCACATCAGAGTTACTGGAGTCCATCCAAACGTCAAATAACATGATAGATGAGTAAGGATCGATTAGATACATCACAGGAACAACGCTAATACGTGTTGTTTCGTTTAAAACTATTTCTAGCTTCAGCTGCGACCGAGAACTTCGTATCTCACATCAAAGTTACTGGAGTCCATCGAAACGTCAAATAACATGATAGATGAGTAAGGATCGATTAGATACATCACAGGAACAAAGCTAATGCGTGTTGTTTCATTTAAAACTATTTCCAGCTCCTGCTGCGTCCAAAAACTTTGTATCTCACATCAGACTTACTGGAGTCCATCCAAACGTCAAATAACATGTTAGATAAGTAAGGATCGTTTAGATACATCACAGGAACAACGCTAATACATGTTGTTTCGTTCAAAACTATTTCCAGCTTCTGCTGGTTCCGAGAACTTTGTATCTCACATCAGAGTTACTGGAGTCCGTCCAAACGTCAAATAACATGATAGATGAGTAAGGATCGATTAGATACATCACAGGAACAACGCTAATACGTGTTGTTTCGTTAAAAACTATTTCCAGCTTCTGCTGCGTCCGAAAACGTCGTATCTCACATCAGAGTTAATGGAGTCCATCGAAACGTCAAATAACATGATAGATAAGTAAGGATCGATTAGATACAGCACAGGAACAACGCTAATACGTGTTGTTTCGTTTAAAACTATTTCCAGCTCCTGCTGCGTCCAAAAACTTTGTATCTCACATCAGACTTACTGGAGTCCATCCAAACGTCAAATAACATGTTAGATAAGTAAGGATCGTTTAGATACATCACAGGAACAACGCTAATACATGTTGTTTCGTTCAAAACTATTTCCAGCTTCTGCTGGTTCCGAGAACTTTGTATCTCACATCAGAGTTACTGGAGTCCGTCCAAACGTCAAATAACATGATAGATGAGTAAGGATCGATTAGATACATCACAGGAACAACGCTAATACGTGTTGTTTCGTTCAAAATTATTTCCAGCTTCTGCTGCGTACGAGAACTTTGTTTCTCACATCAGAGTTACTGGAGTCCGTCCAAACGTCAAATAACATGATAGATGAGTAAGGATCGATTAGATATATCACAGGAACAACGCTAATATGTGTTGTTTCGTTTAAAACTATTTCCAGCTGCTGCTGAGTCCGAAAATTTCGTATCTCACATTAGAGTAACTGGAGTCCATCGAAACGTCAAATAACATAGTAGCTATGATAGATGAGTAAGGATCGATTAGATACATCACAGGAACAACGCTAATACGTGTTGTTTCGTTCAAAACTATTTCCAGCTTCTGCTGCGTCCGAGAACTTTGTTTCTCACATCAGAGTTACTGGAGTCCGTCCAAACGTCAAATAACATGATAGATGAGTAAGGATCGATTAGATGCATCACAGGAACAACGCTAATATGTGTTGTTTCGTTTAAAACTATTTCCAGCTGCTGCTGCGTCCGAAAATTTCGTATCTCACATTAGAGTTACTGGAGTCCATCGAAACGTCAAATAACATTATAGATGAGTAAGGATCGATTAGATACATCACAGGAACAACGCTAATACGTGTTGTTTCATTTAAAACTATTTCCAGCTTCTGCTGCGTCCGTAAACTTTGTATCTCACACAGAGTTACTGGAGTCCATCGAAACGCCAAATAACATGATAGATGAGTAAGGATCGATTAGATACATCACAGGAACAACGCCAATGCGTGTTGTTTCGTTCAAAACTATTTCCAGTTTCTGCTGCGTCCGAGAACTTTGTATCTCACATCAGAGTTACTGGAGTCCGTCCAAACGTCAAATAACATGATAGATGAGTAAGGATCAATTAGATACATCACAGGAACAACGATAATACGTGTTGTTTCGTTCAAAACTATTTCCAGCTTCTGCTGCGTCCGAGAACTTTGTTTCTCACATCAGAGTTACTGGAGTCCGTCCAAACGTCAAATAACATGATAGATGAGTAAGGATCGATTAGCTACATCACAGGAACAACGCTAATACGTGTTGTTTCGTTCAAAACTATTTCCAGCTTCTGCTGCGTCCAAAAACTTTGTATCTCACATCAGAGTTACTGGAGTCCATCCGAACGTAAAATAACATGATAGATGAGTAAGGATCGATTAGATACATCAGAGGAACATCGCTAATGCGTGTTGTTTCGTTTAAAACTATTTCCAGCTTCTGCTGCGTCCGAAAACGTCGTATCTCACAACAGAGTTACTGGAGTCCATCGAAACGCCAAATAACATGATAGATAAGTAAGGATCGATTAGATACAGCACAGGAACAACGCTAATACGTGTTGTTTCGTTTAAAACTATTTCCAGCTCCTGCTGCGTCCAAAAACTTTGTATCTCACATCAGACTTACTGGAGTCCATCCAAACGTCAAATAACATGTTAGATAATTAAGGATCGTTTAGATACATCACAGGAACAACGCTAATACGTGTTGTCTCGTTCAAAACTATTTCCAGCTTCTGCTGCGCCCGAGAACTTTGTATCTCACATCAGAGTTACTGGAGTCCATCCAAACGTAAAATAACATGATAGATGAGTAAGGATCGATTAGATACATCACAGGAACATCGCTACTGCGTGTTGTTTCGTTTAAAACTATTTCCAGCTTCTGCTGCGTCCGAAAACGTCGTATCTCACATCAGAGTTACTGGAGTCCGTCCAAACGTCAAATAACATGACAGATAAGTAAGTATCGATTAGATACATCACAGGAACAACGCTAATATGTGTTGTTTCGTTTAAAACTATTTCCAGCTGTTGCTGCGTCCGAAAATTTCGTATCTCACATTAGAGATACTGGAGTCCATCGAAACGTCAAATAACATAGTAGCTAAGTAAGGATCGATTAGATACATCACAGGAACAACGCTAATACGTGTTGTTTCGTTCAAAACTATTTCCAGCTTCTGCTGCGTCCAAAAACTTTGTATCTCACATCAGAGTTACTGGAGTCCATCCAAACGTAAAATAACATGATAGATGAGTAAGGATCGATTAGATACATCACAGGAACAACGCTAATGCGTGTTGTTTCGTTTAAAACTATTTCTAGCTTCAGCTGCGTCCGAGAACTTCGTAACTCACATCAAAGTTACTGGAGTCCATCGAAACGCCAAATAACATGATAGATGAGTAAGGATCGATTAGATACATCACAGGAACAACGCTAATGCGTGTTGTTTCGTTTAAAACTATTTCCAGCTTCAGCTGCGTCCGAGAACTTCGTATCTCACATCAAAGTTACTGGAGTCCATCGAAACGCCAAATAACATGATAGATGAGTAAGGATCGATTAGATACATCACAGGAACAACGCTAATGCGTGTTGTTTCGTTTAAAACTATTTCCAGCTTCAGCTGCGTCCGAGAACTTCGTATCTCACATCAAAGTTACTGGAGTCCATCGAAACGCCAAATAACATGATAGATGAGTAAGGATCGATTAGATACATCACAGGAACAACGCTAATATGTGTTGTTTCGTTTAAAAGTATTTCCAGCTGCTGCTGCGTCCGAAAATTTCGTATCTCACATTAGAGATACTGGAGTCCATCGAAACGTCAAATAACATAGTAGCTAAGTAAGGATCGATTAGATACATCACAGGAACAACGCTAATACGTGTTGTTTCGTTCAAAACTATTTCCAGCTTCTGCTGCGTCCAAAAAATTTGTATCTCACATCAGAGTTACTGGAGTCCATCCAAACGTAAAATAACATGATAGATGAGTAAGGATCGATTAGATACATCACAGGAACATCGCTATTGCGTGTTGTTTCGTTCAAAACTATTTCCAGCTTCTGCTGCGTCCGAGAACTTTGTATCTCACATCAGAGTTACTGGAGTCCATCCAAACGTAAAATAACATGATAGATGAGTAAGGATCGATTAGATGCATCACAGGAACAACGCTAATATGTGTTGTTTCGTTTAAAACTATTTCCAGCTGCTGCTGCGTCCGAAAATTTCGTATCTCACATTAGAGTTAATGGAGTCCATCGAAACGTCAAATAACATGTTAGATGAGTAAGGATCGATTAGATACATCACAGGAACAACGCTAATGCGTGTTGTTTCGTTTAAAACTATTTCCAGCTTCAGCTGCGTCCGAGAACTTCGTATCTCACATCAAAGTTACTGGAGTCCATCGAAACGCCAAATAACATGATAGATGAGTAAGGATCGATTAGATACATCACAGGAACAACGCTAATGCGTGTTGTTTCGTTTAAAACTATTTCCAGCTTCTGCTGCGTCCGAGAACTTCGTATCTCACATCAGAGTTACTGGAGTCCATCCAAACGTCAAATGACATGATAGATGAGAAAGGATCGATTAGATACATCACAGGAACAACGCTAATACGTGTTGTTTCGTTAAAAACTATTTCCAGCTTCTGCTGCGTCCGAAAACGTCGTATCTCACATCAGAGTTAATGGAGTCCATCGAAACGTCAAATAACATGATAGATAAGTAAGGATCGATTAGATACAGCACAGGAACAACGCTAATACGTGTTGTTTCGTTTAAAACTATTTCCAGCTCCTGCTGCGTCCAAAAACTTTGTATCTCACATCAGACTTACTGGAGTCCATCCAAACGTCAAATAACATGTTAGATAAGTAAGGATCGTTTAGATACATCACAGGAACAACGCTAATACATGTTGTTTCGTTCAAAACTATTTCCAGCTTCTGCTGGTTCCGAGAACTTTGTATCTCACATCAGAGTTACTGGAGTCCGTCCAAACGTCAAATAACATGATAGATGAGTAAGGATCGATTAGATACATCACAGGAACAACGCTAATACGTGTTGTTTCGTTCAAAATTATTTCCAGCTTCTGCTGCGTACGAGAACTTTGTTTCTCACATCAGAGTTACTGGAGTCCGTCCAAACGTCAAATAACATGATAGATGAGTAAGGATCGATTAGATATATCACAGGAACAACGCTAATATGTGTTGTTTCGTTTAAAACTATTTCCAGCTGCTGCTGAGTCCGAAAATTTCGTATCTCACATTAGAGTAACTGGAGTCCATCGAAACGTCAAATAACATAGTAGCTATGATAGATGAGTAAGGATCGATTAGATACATCACAGGAACAACGCTAATACGTGTTGTTTCGTTCAAAACTATTTCCAGCTTCTGCTGCGTCCGAGAACTTTGTTTCTCACATCAGAGTTACTGGAGTCCGTCCAAACGTCAAATAACATGATAGATGAGTAAGGATCGATTAGATGCATCACAGGAACAACGCTAATATGTGTTGTTTCGTTTAAAACTATTTCCAGCTGCTGCTGCGTCCGAAAATTTCGTATCTCACATTAGAGTTACTGGAGTCCATCGAAACGTCAAATAACATTATAGATGAGTAAGGATCGATTAGATACATCACAGGAACAACGCTAATACGTGTTGTTTCATTTAAAACTATTTCCAGCTTCTGCTGCGTCCGTAAACTTTGTATCTCACACAGAGTTACTGGAGTCCATCGAAACGCCAAATAACATGATAGATGAGTAAGGATCGATTAGATACATCACAGGAACAACGCCAATGCGTGTTGTTTCGTTCAAAACTATTTCCAGTTTCTGCTGCGTCCGAGAACTTTGTATCTCACATCAGAGTTACTGGAGTCCGTCCAAACGTCAAATAACATGATAGATGAGTAAGGATCAATTAGATACATCACAGGAACAACGATAATACGTGTTGTTTCGTTCAAAACTATTTCCAGCTTCTGCTGCGTCCGAGAACTTTGTTTCTCACATCAGAGTTACTGGAGTCCGTCCAAACGTCAAATAACATGATAGATGAGTAAGGATCGATTAGCTACATCACAGGAACAACGCTAATACGTGTTGTTTCGTTTAAAACTATTTCCAGCTCCTGCTGCGTCCAAAAACTTTGTATCTCACATCAGACTTACTGGAGTCCATCCAAACGTCAAATAACATGTTAGATAATTAAGGATCGTTTAGATACATCACAGGAACAACGCTAATACGTGTTGTCTCGTTCAAAACTATTTCCAGCTTCTGCTGCGCCCGAGAACTTTGTATCTCACATCAGAGTTACTGGAGTCCATCCAAACGTAAAATAACATGATAGATGAGTAAGGATCGATTAGATACATCACAGGAACATCGCTACTGCGTGTTGTTTCGTTTAAAACTATTTCCAGCTTCTGCTGCGTCCGAAAACGTCGTATCTCACATCAGAGTTACTGGAGTCCGTCCAAACGTCAAATAACATGACAGATAAGTAAGTATCGATTAGATACATCACAGGAACAACGCTAATATGTGTTGTTTCGTTTAAAACTATTTCCAGCTGCTGCTGCGTCCGAAAATTTCGTATCTCACATTAGAGATACTGGAGTCCATCGAAACGTCAAATAACATAGTAGCTAAGTAAGGATCGATTAGATACATCACAGGAACAACGCTAATACGTGTTGTTTCGTTCAAAACTATTTCCAGCTTCTGCTGCGTCCAAAAACTTTGTATCTCACATCAGAGTTACTGGAGTCCATCCAAACGTAAAATAACATGATAGATGAGTAAGGATCGATTAGATACATCACAGGAACAACGCTAATGCGTGTTGTTTCGTTTAAAACTATTTCTAGCTTCAGCTGCGTCCGAGAACTTCGTAACTCACATCAAAGTTACTGGAGTCCATCGAAACGCCAAATAACATGATAGATGAGTAAGGATCGATTAGATACATCACAGGAACAACGCTAATGCGTGTTGTTTCGTTTAAAACTATTTCTAGCTTCAGCTGCGTCCGAGAACTTCGTATCTCACATCAAAGTTACTGGAGTCCATCGAAACGCCAAATAACATGATAGATGAGTAAGGATCGATTAGATACATCACATCAACAACGCTAATGCGTGTTGTTTCGTTTAAAACTATTTCCAGCTTCAGCTGCGTCCGAGAACTTCGTATCTCACATAAAAGTTACTGGAGTCCATCGAAACGCCAAATAACATGATAGATGAGTAGGGATCGATTAGATACATCACAGGAACAACGCTAATGCGTGTTGTTTCGTTTAAAACTATTTCCAGCTTCTGCTGCGTCCGAGAACTTCGTATCTCACATCAGAGTTACTGGAGTCCATCCAAACGTCAAATAACATGATAGATGAGAAAGGATCGATTAGATACATCACAGGAACAACGCTAATACGTGTTGTTTCGTTTAAAACTATTTCCAGCTTCTGCTGCGTCCGAAAACGTCGTATCTCACATCAGTGTTACTGGAGTCCATCGAAACGTCAAATAACATGATAGATAAGTAAGGATCGTTTAGATACAGCACAGGAACAACGCTAATACGTGTTGTTTCGTTTAAAACTATTTCCAGCTCCTGCTGCGTCCAAAAACTTTGTATCTCACATCAGACTTACTGGAGTCCATCCAAACGTCAAATAACATGTTAGATAAGTAAGGATCGATTAGATACATCACAGGAACAACGCTAATACGTGTTGTTTCGTTCAAAACTATTTCCAGCTTCTGCTGCGTCCGAGAACTTTGTTTCTCACATCAGAGTTACTGGAGTCCGTCCAAACGTCAAATAACATGATAGATGAGTAAGGATCGATTAGATACATCACAGGAACAACGCTAATATGTGTTGTTTCGTTTAAAACTATTTCCAGCTCCTGCTGCGTCCAAAAACTTTGTATCTCACATCAGACTTACTGGAGTCCATCCAAACGTCAAATAACATGTTAGATAATTAAGGATCGTTTAGATACATCACAGGAACAACGCTAATACGTGTTGTCTCGTACAAAACTATTTCCAGCTTCTGCTGCGTCCGAGAACTTTGTATCTCACATCAGAGTTACTGGATTCCGTCCAAACGTCAAATAACATGATAGATGAGTAAGGATCGATTAGATACATCACAGGAACAACGCTAATATGTGTTGTTTCGTTTAAAACTATTTCCAGCTGCTGCTGCGTCCAAAAATTTCGTATCTCACATTAGAGATACTGGAGTCCATCGAAACGTCAAATAACATAGTAGCTAAGTAAGGATCGATTAGATACATCACAGGAACAACGCTAATACGTGTTGTTTCGTTCAAAACTATTTCCAGCTTCTGCTGCGTCCAAAAACTTTGTATCTCACATCAGAGTTACTGGAGTCCATCCAAACGTAAAATAACATGATAGATGAGTAAGGATCGATTAGATACATCACAGGAACATCGCTATTGCGTGTTGTTTCGTTTAAAACTATTTCCAGCTTCTGCTGCGTCCGAAAACTTTGTATCTCACATCAGAGTTACTGGAGTCCATCGAAACGTCAACTAACATAATAGATAAGTAAGGATCGATTAGATACATCACAGGAACAACGCTAATGCGTGTTGTTTCGTTTAAAACTATTTCTACCTTCAGCTGCGTCCGAGAACTTCGTATCTCACATCAAAGTTACTGGAGTCCATCGAAACGCCAAATAACATGATAGATGAGTAAGGATCGATTAGATACATCACATCAACAACGCTAATGCGTGTTGTTTCGTTTAAAACTATTTCCAGCTTCAGCTGCGTCCGAGAACTTCGTATCTCACATCAAAGTTACTGGAGTCCATCGAAACGCCAAATAACATGATAGATGAGTAAGGATCGATTAGATACATCACAGGAACAACGCTAATGCGTGTTGTTTCGTTTAAAACTATTTCCAGCTTCTGCTGCGTCCGAGAACTTTGTATCTCACATCAGAGTTACTGGAGTCCGTCCAAACGTCAAATAACATGATAGATGAGTAAGGATCGATTAGATACATCACAGGAACAACGCTAATACGTGTTGTTTCGTTCAAAACTATTTCCAGCTTCTGCTGCGTCCGAGAACTTTGTTTCTCACATCAGAGTTACTTGAGTCCGTCCAAACGTCAAATAACATGATAGATGAGAAAGGATCGATTAGATACATCACAGGAACAACGCTAATATGTGTTGTTTCGTTTAAAACTATTTCCAGCTGCTGCTGCGTCCGAAAATTTCGTATCTCACATTAGAGTTACTGGAGTCCATCGAAACGTCAAATAACATAGTAGCTATGATAGATGAGTAAGGATCGATTAGATACATCACAGGAACAACGCTAATACGTGTTGTTTCGTTCAAAACTATTTCGAGATTCTGCTGCGTCCGAGAACATTGTTTCTCACATCAGAGTTACTGAAGTCCGTCCAAACGTCAAATAACATGATAGATGAGTAAGGATCGATTAGATACATCACAGGAACAACGCTAATATGTGTTGTTTCTTTTAAAACTATTTCCAGCTGCTGCTGCGTCCGAAAATTTCGTATCTCACATTAGAGTTACTGGAGTCCATCGAAACGTCAAATAACATAGTAGCTAAGTAAGGATCGATTAGATACATCACAGGAACAACGCTAATACGTGTTGTTTCGTTCAAAACTATTTCCAGCTTCTGCTGCGTCCAAAAACTTTGTATCTCACATCAGAGTTACTGGAGTCCATCCAAACGTAAAATAACATGATAGATGAGTAAGGATCGATTAGATACATCACAGGAACATCGCTAATGCGTGTTGTTTCGTTTAAAACTATTTCCAGCTTCTGCTGCGTCCGAAAATGTCGTATCTCACATCAGAGTTACTGGAGTCCATCGAAACGTCAAATAACATGATAGATGAGTAAGGATCGATTAGATACATCACAGGAACAACGCTAATGCGTGTTGTTTCGTTTAAAACTATTTCCAGCTTCTGCTGCGTCCGAGAACTTTGTATCTCACATCAGAGTTACTGGAGTCCATCGAAACGTCAAATAACATGAAAGATAAGTAAGGATCGATTAGATACATCACAGGAACAACGCTAATGCGTGTTGTTTCCTTTAAAACTATTTCCAGCTTCTGCTGCGTCCGAGAACTTCGTATCTCACATCAGGGTTACTGGAGTCCATCCAAACGTCAAATAACATGATATATAAGTAAGGATCGATTAGATACATCACAGGAACAACGCTAAGGCGTGTTGTTTCGTTCAAAACTATTTCCAGCTTTCGCTGCGTCCGAAAACTTTGTATCTCACATCAGAGTTACTGGAGTCCATCGAAACCCCAAATAACATGATAGATGAGTAAGGATCGATTAGATACATCACAGGAACAACGCTAATGCGTGTTGTTTCGTTTAAAACTATTTCCAGCTTCTGCTGCGTCCGAGAACTTCGTATCTCACATCAGGGTTGCTTCAGTCCTTCCAAATGTCAAATAACATGATAGATGAGTAAGGATCGATTAGATACATCACAGGAACATCGCTAATGCGTGTTGTTTTGTTTAAAACTATTTCCAGCTTCTGCTGCGTCCGAAAATGTCGTATCTCACATCAGAGTTACTGGAGTCCATCGAAACGTCAAATAACATGATAGATAAGTAAGGATCGATTAGATACAGCACAGGAACAACGCTAATACGTGTTGTTTCGTTCAAAACTATTTCCAGCTTCTGCTGCGTCCGAAAACTTTGTATCTCACATCAGAGTTACTGGAGTCCATCCAAACGTCAAATAACATGATAGATGAGTAAGGATCGATTAGATACATCACAGGAACAACGCTAATACGTGTTGTTTCGTTTAAAACTATTTCTAGCTTCAGCTGCGTCCGAGAACTTCGTATCTCACATCAAAGTTACTGGAGTCCATCGAAACGCCAAATAACATGATAGATGAGTAAGGATCGATTAGATACATCACATCAACAACGCTAATGCGTGTTGTTTCGTTTAAAACTATTTCCAGCTTCAGCTGCGTCCGAGAACTTCGTATCTCACATCAAAGTTACTGGAGTCCATCGAAACGCCAAATAACATGATAGATGAGTAAGGATCGATTAGATACATCACAGGAACAACGCTAATGCGTGTTGTTTCGTTTAAAACTATTTCCAGCTTCTGCTGCGTCCGAGAACTTCGTATCTCACATCAGAGTTACTGGAGTCCATCCAAACGTCAAATAACATGATAGATGAGAAAGGATCAATTAGATACATCCCAGGAACAACGCTAATACGTGTTGTTTCGTTTAAAACTATTTCCAGCTTCTGCTGCGTCCGAAAACGTCGTATCTCACATCAGAGTTACTGGAGTCCATCGAAACGTCAAATAACATGATAGATAAGTAAGGATCGATTAGATACAGCACAGGAACAACGCTAATACCTGTTGTTTCGTTCAAAACTATTTCCAGCTTCTGCTGCGTCCGAGAACTTTGTATCTCACATCAGAGTTACTGGAGTCCGTCCAAACGTCAAATAACATGATAGATGAGTAAGGATCGATTAGATACATCACAGGAACAACGCTAATACGTGTTGTTTCGTTCAAAACTATTTCCAGCTTCTGCTGCGTCCGAGAACTTTGTTTCTCACATCAGAGTTACTTGAGTCCGTCCAAACGTCAAGTAACATGATAGATGAGAAAGGATCGATTAGATACATCACAGGAACAACGCTAATATGTGTTGTTTCGTTTAAAACTATTTCCAGCTGCTGCTGCGTCCGAAAATTTCGTATCTCACATTAGAGTTACTGGAGTCCATCGAAACGTCAAATAACATAGTAGCTATGATAGATGAGTAAGGATCGATTAGATACATCACAGGAACAACGCTAATACGTGTTGTTTCGTTCAAAACTATTTCCAGATTCTGCTGCGTCCGAGAACTTTGTTTCTCACATCAGAGTTACTGGAGTCCGTCCAAACGTCAAATAACATGATAGATGAGTAAGGATCGATTAGATACATCACAGGAACAACGCTAATATGTGTTGTTTCTTTTAAAACTATTTCCAGCTGCTGCTGCGTCCGAAAATTTCGTATCTCACATTAGAGTTACTGGAGTCCATCGAAACGTCAAATAACATAGTAGCTAAGTAAGGATCGATTAGATACATCACAGGAACAACGCTAATACGTGTTGTTTCGCTCAAAACTATTTCCAGCTTCTGCTGCGTCCAAAAACTTTGTATCTCACATCAGAGTTACTGGAGTCCATCCAAACGTAAAATAACATGATAGATGAGTAAGGATCGATTAGATACATCACAGGAACATCGCTAATGCGTGTTGTTTCGTTTAAAACTATTTCCAGCTTCTGCTGCGTCCGAAAATGTCGTATCTCACATCAGAGTTACTGGAGTCCATCGAAACGTCAAATAACATGATAGATGAGTAAGGATCGATTAGATACATCACAGGAACAACGCTAATGCGTGTTGTTTCGTTTAAAACTATTTCCAGCTCCTGCTGCGTCCAAAAACTTTTTATCTCACATCAGACTTACTGGAGTCCATCCAAACGTCAAATAACATGTTAGATAAGTAAGGATCGTTTAGATACATCACAGGAACAACGCTAATACCTGTTGTTTCGTTCAAAACTATTTCCAGCTTCTGCTGCGTCCGAGAACTTTGTATCTCACATCAGAGTTACTGGAGTCCGTCCAAACGTCAAATAACATGATAGATGAGTAAGGATCGATTAGATACATCACAGGAACAACGCTAATACGTGTTGTTTCGTTCAAAACTATTTCCAGCTTCTGCTGCGTCCGAAAACGTCGTATCTCACATCAGAGTTAATGGAGTCCATAGAAACGTCAAATAACATGATAGATAAGTAAGGATCGATTAGATACAGCACAGGAACAACGCTAATACGTGTTGTTTCGTTTAAAACTATTTCCAGCTCCTGCTGCGTCCAAAAACTTTGTATCTCACATCAGACTTACTGGAGTCCATCCAAACGTCAAATAACATGATAGATGAGTAAGGATCGATTAGATACATCACAGGAACAACGCTAATACGTGTTGTTTCGTTCAAAACTATTTCCAGCTTCTGCTGCGTCCAAAAACTTTGTATCTCACATCAGAGTTACTGGAGTCCATCCGAACGTAAAATAACATGATAGATGAGTAAGGATCGATTAGATACATCAGAGGAACATCGCTAATGCGTGTTGTTTCGTTTAAAACTATTTCCAGCTTCTGCTGCGTCCGAAAACGTCGTATCTCACATCAGAGTTACTGGAGTCCATCGAAACGCCAAATAACATGATAGATAAGTAAGGATCGATTAGATACAGCACAGGAACAACGCTAATACGTGTTGTTTCGTTTAAAACTATTTCCAGCTCCTGCTGCGTCCAAAAACTTTGTATCTCACATCAGACTTACTGGAGTCCATCCAAACGTCAAATAACATGTTAGATAATTAAGGATCGTTTAGATACATCACAGGAACAACGCTAATACGTGTTGTCTCGTTCAAAACTATTTCCAGCTTCTGCTGCGCCCGAGAACTTTGTATCTCACATCAGAGTTACTGGAGTCCATCCAAACGTAAAATAACATGATAGATGAGTAAGGATCGATTAGATACATCACAGGAACATCGCTATTGCGTGTTGTTTCGTTTAAAACTATTTCCAGCTTCTGCTGCGTCCGAAAACGTCGTATCTCACATCAGAGTTACTGGAGTCCATCCAAACGTAAAATAACATGATAGATGAGTAAGGATCGATTAGATACATCACAGGAACAACGCTAATGCGTGTTGTTTCGTTTAAAACTATTTCTAGCTGCTGCTGCGTCCGAAAATTTCGTATCTCACATTAGAGATACTGGAGTCCATCGAAACGTCAAATAACATAGTAGCTAAGTAAGGATCGATTAGATACATCACAGGAACAACGCTAATACGTGTTGTTTCGTTCAAAACTATTTCCAGCTTCTGCTGCGTCCAAAAACTTTGTATCTCACATCAGAGTTACTGGAGTCCATCCAAACGTAAAATAACATGATAGATGAGTAAGGATCGATTAGATACATCACAGGAACAACGCTAATGCGTGTTGTTTCGTTTAAAACTATTTCTAGCTTCAGCTGCGTCCGAGAACTTCGTAACTCACATCAAAGTTACTGGAGTCCATCGAAACGCCAAATAACATGATAGATGAGTAGGGATCGATTAGATACATCACAGGAACAACGCTAATACGTGTTGTTTCGTTTAAAACTATTTCTAGCTTCAGCTGCGTCCGAGAACTTTGTATCTCACATCAAAGTTACTGGAGTCCATCGAAACGCCAAATAACATGATAGATGAGTAAGGATCGATTAGATACATCCCAGGAACATCGCTATTGCGTGTTGTTTCGTTTAAAACTATATCTAGTTTCAGCTGCGTCCGAGAACATCGTATCTCACATCAAAGTTACTGGAGTCCATCGAAACGCCAAATAACATGATAGATGAGTAAGGATCGATTAGATACATCACATCAACAACGCTAATGCGTGTTGTTTCGTTTAAAACTATTTCCAGCTTCAGCTGCGTCCGAGAACTTTGTATCTCACATCAGAGTTACTGGAGTCCATCGAAACGTCAAATAACATGATAGATAAGTAAGGATCGATTAGATACATCACAGGAACAACGCTAATGCGTGTTGTTTCGTTTAAAACTATTTCTAGCTTCAGCTGCGTCCGAGAACTTCGTATCTCACATCAAAGTTACTGGAGTCCACCGAAACGCCAAATAACATGATAGATGAGTAAGGATCGATTAGATACATCACATCAACAACGCTAATGCGTGTTGTTTCGTTTAAAACTATTTCCAGCTTCAGCTGCGTCCGAGAACTTCGTATCTCACATCAAAGTTACTGGAGTCCATCGAAACGCCAAATAACATGATAGATGAGTAGGGATCGATTAGATACATCACAGGAACAACGCTAATAAGTGTTGTTTCGTTTAAAACTATTTCCAGCTTCTGCTGCGTCCGAAAACGTCGTATCTCACATCAGTGTTACTGGAGTCCATCGAAACGCCAAATAACATGATAGATGAGTAAGGATCGATTAGATACATCACATCAACAACGCTAATGCGTGTTGTTTCGTTTAAAACTATTTCCAGCTTCAGCTGCGTCCGAGAACTTTGTATCTCACATCAGAGTTACTGGAGTCCATCGAAACGTCAAATAACATGATAGATAAGTAAGGATCGATTAGATACATCACAGGAACAACGCTAATGCGTGTTGTTTCGTTTAAAACTATTTCTAGCTTCAGCTGCGTCCGAGAACTTCGTATCTCACATCAAAGTTACTGGAGTCCACCGAAACGCCAAATAACATGATAGATGAGTAAGGATCGATTAGATACATCACATCAACAACGCTAATGCGTGTTGTTTCGTTTAAAACTATTTCCAGCTTCAGCTGCGTCCGAGAACTTCGTATCTCACATCAAAGTTACTGGAGTCCATCGAAACGCCAAATAACATGTTAGATAAGTAAGGATGGATTAGATACATCACAGGAACAACGCTAATACGTGTTGTTTCGTTCAAAACTATTTCCAGCTTCTGCTGCGTCCGAGAACTTTGTTTCTCACATCAGAGTTACTGGAGTCCGTCCAAACGTCAAATAACATGATAGATGAGTAAGGATCGATTAGATACATCACAGGAACAACGCTAATATGTGTTGTTTCGTTTAAAACTATTTCCAGCTCCTGCTGCGTCCAAAAACTTTGTATCTCACATCAGACTTACTGGAGTCCATCCAAACGTCAAATAACATGTTAGATAATTAAGGATCGTTTAGATACATCACAGGAACAACGCTAATACGTGTTGTCTCGTACAAAAGTATTTCCAGCTTCTGCTGCGTCCGAGAACTTTGTATCTCACATCAGAGTTACTGGATTCCGTCCAAACGTCAAATAACATGATAGATGAGTAAGGATCGATTAGATACATCACAGGAACAACGCTAATATGTGTTGTTTCGTTTAAAACTATTTCCAGCTGCTGCTGCGTCCAAAAACTTTGTATCTCACATCAGAGTTACTGGAGTCCATCCAAACGTAAAATAACATGATAGATGAGTAAGGATCGATTAGATACATCACAGGAACATCGCTATTGCGTGTTGCTTCGTTTAAAACTATTTCCAGCTTCTGCTGCGTCCGAAAACTTTGTATCTCACATCAGAGTTACTGGAGTCCATCGAAACGTCAACTAACATAATAGATAAGTAAGGATCGATTAGATACATCACAGGAACAACGCTAATGCGTGTTGTTTCGTTTAAAACTATTACTACCTTCAGCTGCGTCCGAGAACTTCGTATCTCACATCAAAGTTACTGGAGTCCATCGAAACGCCAAATAACATGATAGATGAGTAAGGATCGATTAGATACATCACATCAACAACGCTAATGCGTGTTGTTTCGTTTAAAACTATTTCCAGCTTCTGCTGCGTCCAAAAACTTTGTATCTCACATCAGAGTTACTGGAGTCCATCGAAACGCCAAATAACATGATAGATGAGTAAGGATCGATTAGATACATCACAGGAACAACGCTAATGCGTGTTGTTTCGTTTAAAACTATTTCCAGCTTCTGCTGCGTCCGAGAACTTCGTATCTCACATCAGAGTTACTGGAGTCCATCCAAACGTCAAATAACATGATAGATGAGAAAGGATCAATTAGATACCTCACAGGAACAACGCTAATACGTGTTGTTTCGTTTAAAACAATTTCCAGCTTCTGCTGCGTCCGAAAACTTCGTATCTCACATCAGAGTTACTGGAGTCCATCGAAACGTCAAATAACATGATAGATAAGTAAGGATCGATTAGATACAGCACAGGAACAACGCTAATACCTGTTGTTTCGTTCAAAACTATTTCCAGGTTCTGCTGCGTCCGAGAACTTTGTATCTCACATCAGAGTTACTGAAGTCCGTCCAAACGTCAAATAACATGATAGATGAGTAAGGATCGATTAGATACATCACAGGAACAACGCTAATACGTGTTGTTTCGTTCAAAACTATTTCCAGCTTCTGCTGCGTCCAAAAACTTTGTATCTCACATCAAAGTTACTGGAGTCCATCGAAACGCCAAATAACATGATAGATGAGTAAGGATCGATTAGATACATCACAGGAACAACGCTAATGCGTGTTGTTTCGTTTAAAACTATTTCCAGCTTCTGCTGCGTCCGAGAACTTCGTATCTCACATCAGAGTTACTGGAGTCCATCCAAACGTCAAATAACATGATAGATGAGAAAGGATCAATTAGATACATCACAGGAACAACGCTAATACGTGTTGCTTCGTTTAAAACTATTTCCAGCTTCTGCTGCGTCCGAAAACGTCGTATCTCACATCAGAGTTACTGGAGTCCATCGAAACGTCAAATAACATGATAGATAAGTAAGGATCGATTAGATACAGCACAGGAACAACGCTAATACCTGTAGTTCAAAACTATTTCCAGCTTCTGCTGCGTCCGAGAACTTTGTATCTCACATCAGAGTTACTGGAGTCCGTCCAAACGTCAAATAACATGATAGATGAGTAAGGATCGATTAGATACATCACAGGAACAACGCTAATACGTGTTGTTTCGTTCAAAACTATTTCCAGCTTCTGCTGCGTCCGAGAACTTTGTTTCTCACATCAGAGTTACTGGAGTCCATCGAAACGCCAAATAACATGATAGATGAGTAAGGATCGATTAGATACATCACATCAACAACGCTAATGCGTGTTGTTTCGTTTAAAACTATTTCCAGCTTCAGCTGCGTCCGAGAACTTCGTATCTCACATAAAAGTTACTGGAGTCCATCGAAACGCCAAATAACATGATAGATGAGTAGGGATCGATTAGATACATCACAGGAACAACGCTAATGCGTGTTGTTTCGTTTAAAACTATTTCCAGCTTCTGCTGCGTCCGAGAACTTCGTATCTCACATCAGAGTTACTGGAGTCCATCCAAACGTCAAATAACATGATAGATAAGTAAGGATCGTTTAGATACAGCACAGGAACAACGCTAGTACGTGTTGTTTCGTTTAAAACTATTTCCAGCTCCTGCTGCGTCCAAAAACTTTGTATCTCACATCAGACTTACTGGAGTCCATCCAAACGTCAAATAACATGTTAGATAAGTAAGGATCGATTAGATACATCACAGGAACAACGCTAATACGTGTTGTTTCGTTCAAAACTATTTCCAGCTTCTGCTGCGTCCGAGAACTTTGTTTCTCACATCAGAGTTACTGGAGTCCGTCCAAACGTCAAATAACATGATAGATGAGTAAGGATCGATTAGATACATCACAGGAACAACGCTAATATGTGTTGTTTCGTTTAAAACTATTTCCAGCTCCTGCTGCGTCCAAAAACTTTGTATCTCACATCAGACTTACTGGAGTCCATCCAAACGTCAAATAACATGTTAGATAATTAAGGATCGTTTAGATACATCACAGGAACAACGCTAATACGTGTTGTCTCGTACAAAACTATTTCCAGCTTCTGCTGCGTCCGAGAACTTTGTATCTCACATCAGAGTTACTGGAGTCCATCCAAACGTAAAATAACATGATAGATGAGTAAGGATCGATTAGATACATCACAGGAACAACGCTAATGCGTGTTGTTTCGTTTAAAACTATTTCTAGCTGCTGCTGCGTCCGAAAATTTCGTATCTCACATTAGAGATACTGGAGTCCATCGAAACGTCAAATAACATAGTAGCTAAGTAAGGATCGATTAGATACATCACAGGAACAACGCTAATACGTGTTGTTTCGTTCAAAACTATTTCCAGCTTCTGCTGCGTCCAAAAACTTTGTATCTCACATCAGAGTTACTGGAGTCCATCCAAACGTAAAATAACATGATAGATGAGTAAGGATCGATTAGATACATCACAGGAACAACGCTAATGCGTGTTGTTTCGTTTAAAACTATTTCTAGCTTCAGCTGCGTCCGAGAACTTCGTAACTCACATCAAAGTTACTGGAGTCCATCGAAACGCCAAATAACATGATAGATGAGTAAGGATCGATTAGATACATCACAGGAACAACGCTAATACGTGTTGTTTCGTTTAAAACTATTTCTAGCTTCAGCTGCGTCCGAGAACTTTGTATCTCACATCAAAGTTACTGGAGTCCATCGAAACGCCAAATAACATGATAGATGAGTAAGGATCGATTAGATACATCCCAGGAACATCGCTATTGCGTGTTGTTTCGTTTAAAACTATATCTAGTTTCAGCTGCGTCCGAGAACATCGTATCTCACATCAAAGTTACTGGAGTCCATCGAAACGCCAAATAACATGATAGATGAGTAAGGATCGATTAGATACATCACATCAACAACGCTAATGCGTGTTGTTTCGTTTAAAACTATTTCCAGCTTCAGCTGCGTCCGAGAACTTTGTATCTCACATCAGAGTTACTGGAGTCCATCGAAACGTCAAATAACATGATAGATAAGTAAGGATCGATTAGATACATCACAGGAACAACGCTAATGCGTGTTGTTTCGTTTAAAACTATTTCTAGCTTCAGCTGCGTCCGAGAACTTCGTATCTCACATCAAAGTTACTGGAGTCCACCGAAACGCCAAATAACATGTTAGATGAGTAAGGATCGATTAGATACATCACATCAACAACGCTAATGCGTGTTGTTTCGTTTAAAACTATTTCCAGCTTCAGCTGCGTCCGAGAACTTCGTATCTCACATCAAAGTTACTGGAGTCCATCGAAACGCCAAATAACATGATAGATGAGTAGGGATCGATTAGATACATCACAGGAACAACGCTAATAAGTGTTGTTTCGTTTAAAACTATTTCCAGCTTCTGCTGCGTCCGAAAACGTCGTATCTCACATCAGTGTTACTGGAGTCCATCGAAACGCCAAATAACATGATAGATGAGTAAGGATCGATTAGATACATCACATCAACAACGCTAATGCGTGTTGTTTCGTTTAAAACTATTTCCAGCTTCAGCTGCGTCCGAGAACTTTGTATCTCACATCAGAGTTACTGGAGTCCATCGAAACGTCAAATAACATGATAGATAAGTAAGGATCGATTAGATACATCACAGGAACAACGCTAATGCGTGTTGTTTCGTTTAAAACTATTTCTAGCTTCAGCTGCGTCCGAGAACTTCGTATCTCACATCAAAGTTACTGGAGTCCACCGAAACGCCAAATAACATGATAGATGAGTAAGGATCGATTAGATACATCACATCAACAACGCTAATGCGTGTTGTTTCGTTTAAAACTATTTCCAGCTTCAGCTGCGTCCGAGAACTTCGTATCTCACATCAAAGTTACTGGAGTCCATCGAAACGCCAAATAACATGTTAGATAAGTAAGGATCGATTAGATACATCACAGGAACAACGCTAATACGTGTTGTTTCGTTCAAAACTATTTCCAGCTTCTGCTGCGTCCGAGAACTTTGTTTCTCACATCAGAGTTACTGGAGTCCGTCCAAACGTCAAATAACATGATAGATGAGTAAGGATCGATTAGATACATCACAGGAACAACGCTAATATGTGTTGTTTCGTTTAAAACTATTTCCAGCTCCTGCTGCGTCCAAAAACTTTGTATCTCACATCAGACTTACTGGAGTCCATCCAAACGTCAAATAACATGTTAGATAATTAAGGATCGTTTAGATACATCACAGGAACAACGCTAATACGTGTTGTCTCGTACAAAATTATTTCCAGCTTCTGCTGCGTCCGAGAACTTTGTATCTCACATCAGAGTTACTGGATTCCGTCCAAACGTCAAATAACATGATAGATGAGTAAGGATCGATTAGATACATCACAGGAACAACGCTAATATGTGTTGTTTCGTTTAAAACTATTTCCAGCTGCTGCTGCGTCCAAAAACTTTGTATCTCACATCAGAGTTACTGGAGTCCATCCAAACGTAAAATAACATGATAGATGAGTAAGGATCGATTAGATACATCACAGGAACATCGCTATTGCGTGTTGCTTCGTTTAAAACTATTTCCAGCTTCTGCTGCGTCCGAAAACTTTGTATCTCACATCAGAGTTACTGGAGTCCATCGAAACGTCAACTAACATAATAGATAAGTAAGGATCGATTAGATACATCACAGGAACAACGCTAATGCGTGTTGTTTCGTTTAAAACTATTACTACCTTCAGCTGCGTCCGAGAACTTCGTATCTCACATCAAAGTTACTGGAGTCCATCGAAACGCCAAATAACATGATAGATGAGTAAGGATCGATTAGATACATCACATCAACAACGCTAATGCGTGTTGTTTCGTTTAAAACTATTTCCAGCTTCTGCTGCGTCCAAAAACTTTGTATCTCACATCAGAGTTACTGGAGTCCATCGAAACGCCAAATAACATGATAGATGAGTAAGGATCGATTAGATACATCACAGGAACAACGCTAATGCGTGTTGTTTCGTTTAAAACTATTTCCAGCTTCTGCTGCGTCCGAGAACTTCGTATCTCACATCAGAGTTACTGGAGTCCATCCAAACGTCAAATAACATGATAGATGAGAAAGGATCAATTAGATACCTCACAGGAACAACGCTAATACGTGTTGTTTCGTTTAAAACAATTTCCAGCTTCTGCTGCGTCCGAAAACTTCGTATCTCACATCAGAGTTACTGGAGTCCATCGAAACGTCAAATAACATGATAGATAAGTAAGGATCGATTAGATACAGCACAGGAACAACGCTAATACCTGTTGTTTCGTTCAAAACTATTTCCAGGTTCTGCTGCGTCCGAGAACTTTGTATCTCACATCAGAGTTACTGAAGTCCGTCCAAACGTCAAATAACATGATAGATGAGTAAGGATCGATTAGATACATCACAGGAACAACGCTAATACGTGTTGTTTCGTTCAAAACTATTTCCAGCTTCTGCTGCGTCCAAAAACTTTGTATCTCACATCAAAGTTACTGGAGTCCATCGAAACGCCAAATAACATGATAGATGAGTAAGGATCGATTAGATACATCACAGGAACAACGCTAATGCGTGTTGTTTCGTTTAAAACTATTTCCAGCTTCTGCTGCGTCCGAGAACTTCGTATCTCACATCAGAGTTACTGGAGTCCATCCAAACGTCAAATAACATGATAGATGAGAAAGGATCAATTAGATACATCACAGGAACAACGCTAATACGTGTTGCTTCGTTTAAAACTATTTCCAGCTTCTGCTGCGTCCGAAAACGTCGTATCTCACATCAGAGTTACTGGAGTCCATCGAAACGTCAAATAACATGATAGATAAGTAAGGATCGATTAGATACAGCACAGGAACAACGCTAATACCTGTAGTTCAAAACTATTTCCAGCTTCTGCTGCGTCCGAGAACTTTGTATCTCACATCAGAGTTACTGGAGTCCGTCCAAACGTCAAATAACATGATAGATGAGTAAGGATCGATTAGATACATCACAGGAACAACGCTAATACGTGTTGTTTCGTTCAAAACTATTTCCAGCTTCTGCTGCGTCCGAGAACTTTGTTTCTCACATCAGAGTTACTGGAGTCCATCGAAACGCCAAATAACATGATAGATGAGTAAGGATCGATTAGATACATCACATCAACAACGCTAATGCGTGTTGTTTCGTTTAAAACTATTTCCAGCTTCAGCTGCGTCCGAGAACTTCGTATCTCACATAAAAGTTACTGGAGTCCATCGAAACGCCAAATAACATGATAGATGAGTAGGGATCGATTAGATACATCACAGGAACAACGCTAATGCGTGTTGTTTCGTTTAAAACTATTTCCAGCTTCTGCTGCGTCCGAGAACTTCGTATCTCACATCAGAGTTACTGGAGTCCATCCAAACGTCAAATAACATGATAGATAAGTAAGGATCGTTTAGATACAGCACAGGAACAATGCTAGTACGTGTTGTTTCGTTTAAAACTATTTCCAGCTCCTGCTGCGTCCAAAAACTTTGTATCTCACATCAGACTTACTGGAGTCCATCCAAACGTCAAATAACATGTTAGATAAGTAAGGATCGATTAGATACATCACAGGAACAACGCTAATACGTGTTGTTTCGTTCAAAACTATTTCCAGCTTCTGCTGCGTCCGAGAACTTTGTTTCTCACATCAGAGTTACTGGAGTCCGTCCAAACGTCAAATAACATGATAGATGAGTAAGGATCGATTAGATACATCACAGGAACAACGCTAATATGTGTTGTTTCGTTTAAAACTATTTCCAGCTCCTGCTGCGTCCAAAAACTTTGTATCTCACATCAGACTTACTGGAGTCCATCCAAACGTCAAATAACATGTTAGATAATTAAGGATCGTTTAGATACATCACAGGAACAACGCTAATACGTGTTGTCTCGTACAAAACTATTTCCAGCTTCTGCTGCGTCCGAGAACTTTGTATCTCACATCAGAGTTACTGGATTCCGTCCAAACGTCAAATAACATGATAGACGAGTAAGGATCGATTAGATACATCACAGGAACAACGCTAATATGTGTTGTTTCGTTTAAAACTATTTCCAGCTGCTGCTGCGTCCAAAGATTTCGTATCTCACATTAGAGATACTGGAGTCCATCGAAACGTCAAATAACATAGTAGCTAAGTAAGGATCGATTAGATACATCACAGGAACAACGCTAATACGTGTTGTTTCGTTCAAAACTATTTCCAGCTTCTGCTGCGTCCAAAAACTTTGTATCTCACATCAGAGTTACTGGAGTCCATCCAAACGTAAAATAACATGATAGATGAGTAAGGATCGATTAGATACATCACAGGAACATCGCTATTGCGTGTTGTTTCGTTTAAAACTATTTCCAGCTTCTGCTGCGTCCGAAAACTTTGTATCTCACATCAGAGTTACTGGAGTCCATCGAAACGTCAACTAACATAATAGATAAGTAAGGATCGATTAGATACATCACAGGAACAACGCTAATGCGTGTTGTTTCGTTTAAAACTATTTCTACCTTCAGCTGCGTCCGAGAACTTCGTATCTCACATCAAAGTTACTGGAGTCCATCGAAACGCCAAATAACATGATAGATGAGTAAGGATCGATTAGATACATCACAGGAACAACGCTAATGCGTGTTGTTTCGTTTAAAACTATTTCCAGCTTCTGCTGCGTCCGAGAACTTCGTATCTCACATCAGAGTTACTGGAGTCCATCCAAACGTCAAATAACATGATAGATGAGAAAGGATCAATTAGATACATCACAGGAACAACGCTAATACGTGTTGTTTCGTTTAAAACTATTTCCAGCTTCTGCTGCGTCCGAAGACGTCGTATCTCACATCAGAGTTACTGGAGTCCATCGAAACGTCAAATAACATGATAGATAAGTAAGGATCGATTAGATACAGCACAGGAACAACGCTAATACCTGTTGTTTCGTTCAAAACTATTTCCAGCTTCTGCTGCGTCCGAGAACTTTGTATCTCACATCAGAGTTACTGGAGTCCGTCCAAACGTCAAATAACATGATAGATGAGTAAGGATCGATTAGATACATCACAGGAACAACGCTAATACGTGTTGTTTCGTTCAAAACTATTTCCAGATTCTGCTGCGTCCGAGAACTTTGTTTCTCACATCAGAGTTACTGGAGTCCGTCCAAACGTCAAATAACATGATAGATGAGTAAGGATCGATTAGATACATCACAGGAACAACGCTAATATGTGTTGTTTCTTTTAAAACTATTTCCAGCTGCTGCTGCGTCCGAAAATTTCGTATCTCACATTAGAGTTACTGGAGTCCATCGAAACGTCAAATAACATAGTAGCTAAGTAAGGATCGATTAGATACATCACAGGAACAACGCTAATACGTGTTGTTTCGTTCAAAACTATTTCCAGCTTCTGCTGCGTCCAAAAACTTTGTATCTCACATCAGAGTTACTGGAGTCCATCCAAACGTAAAATAACATAATAGATGAGTAAGGATCGATTAGATACATCACAGGAACATCGCTAATGCGTGTTGTTTCGTTTAAAACTATTTCCAGCTTCTGCTGCGTCCGAAAATGTCGTATCTCACATCAGAGTTACTGGAGTCCATCGAAACGTCAAATAACATGATAGATGAGTAAGGATCGATTAGATACATCACAGGAACAACGCTAATGCGTGTTGTTTCGTTTAAAACTATTTCCAGCTTCTGCTGCGTCCGAAAACTTTGTATCTCACATCAGAGTTACTGGAGTCCATCGAAACGTCAAATAACATGAAAGATAAGTAAGGATCGATTAGATACATCACAGGAACAACGCTAATGCGTGTTGTTTCCTTTAAAACTATTTCCAGCTTCTGCTGCGTCCGAGAACTTTGTATCTCACATCAGAGTTACTGGAGTCCGTCCAAACGTCAAATAACATGATAGATGAGTAAGGATCGATTAGATACATCACAGGAACAATGCTAATACGTGTTGTTTCGTTCAAAACTATTTCCAGCTTCTGCTGCGTCCGAGAACTTTGTTTCTCACATCAGAGTTACTTGAGTCCGTCTAAACGTCAAATAACATGATAGATGAGAAAGGATCGATTAGATACATCACAGGAACAACGCTAATATGTGTTGTTTCGTTTAAAACTATTTCCAGCTGCTGCTGCGTCCGAAAATTTCGTATCTCACATTGGAGTTACTGGAGTCCATCGAAACGTCAAATAACATAGTAGCTATGATAGATGAGTAAGGATCGATTAGATACATCACAGGAACAACGCTAATACGTGTTGTTTCGTTCAAAACTATTTCCAGATTCTGCTGCGTCCGAGAACTTTGTTTCTCACATCAGAGTTACTGGAGTCCGTCCAAACGTCAAATAACATGATAGATGAGTAAGGATCGATTAGATACATCACAGGAACAACGCTAATATGTGTTGTTTCTTTTAAAACTATTTCCAGCTGCTGCTGCGTCCGAAAATTTCGTATCTCACATTAGAGTTACTGGAGTCCATCGAAACGTCAAATAACATAGTAGCTAAGTAAGGATCGATTAGATACATCACAGGAACAACGCTAATACGTGTTGTTTCGTTCAAAACTATTTCCAGCTTCTGCTGCGTCCAAAAACTTTGTATCTCACATCAGAGTTACTGGAGTCCATCCAAACGTAAAATAACATGATAGATGAGTAAGGATCGATTAGATACATCACAGGAACATCGCTAATGCGTGTTGTTTCGTTTAAAACTATTTCCAGCTTCTGCTGCGTCCGAAAATGTCGTATCTCACATCAGAGTTACTGGAGTCCATCGAAACGTCAAATAACATGAAAGATAAGTAAGGATCGATTAGATACATCACAGGAACAACGCTAATGCGTGTTGTTTCCTTTAAAACTATTTCCAGCTTCTGCTGCGTCCGAAAACTTCGTATCTCACATCAGGGTTACTGGAGTCCATCCAAACGTCAAATAACATGATATATAAGTAAGGATCGATTAGATACATCACAGGAACAACGCTAAGGCGTGTTGTTTCGTTCAAAACTATTTCCAGCTTCTGCTGCGTCCGAAAACTTTGTATCTCACATCAGAGTTACTGGAGTCCATCGAAACGCCAAATAACATGATAGATGAGTAAGGATCGATTAGATACATCACAGGAACAACGCTAATGCGTGTTGTTTCGTTTAAAACTATTTCCAGCTTCTGCTGCGTCCGAGAACTTCGTATCTCACATCAGGGTTGCTTCAGTCCTTCCAAATGTCAAATAACATGATAGATGAGTAAGGATCGATTAGATACATCACAGGAACAACGCTAATACGTGTTGTTTCGTTTAAAACTATTTCTAGCTTCAGCTGCGTCCGAGAACTTCGTATCTCACATCAAAGTTACTGGAGTCCATCGAAACGTCAAATAACATGATAGATGAGTAAGGATCGATTAGATACATCACAGGAACAACGCTAATGCGTGTTGTTTCGTTTAAAACTATTTCCAGCTTCAGCTGCGTCCGAGAACTCCGTATCTCACATCAAAGTTACTGGAGTCCATCGAAACGCCAAATAACATGATAGATGAGTAAGGATCGATTAGATACATCACAGGAACAACGCTAATGCGTGTTGTTTCGTTTAAAACTGTTTCCAGCTTCAGCTGCGTCCGAGAACTTCGTATCTCACATCAAAGTTACTGGAGTCCATCGAAACGCCAAATAACATGATAGATGAGTAAGGATCGATTAGATACATCACAGGAACAACGCTAATGCGTGTTGTTTCGTTTAAAACTATTTCCAGCTTCTGCTGCGTCCGAAAACGTCGTATCTCACATCAGAGTTACTGGAGTCCATCCAAACGTCAAATAACATGTTAGATAATTAAGGATCATTTAGATACATCACAGGAACAACGCTAATACGTGTTGTCTCGTTCAAAACTATTTCCAGCTTCTGCTGCGTCCGAGAACTTTGTATCTCACATCAGAGTTACTGGAGTCCGTCCAAACGTCAAATAACATGATAGATGAGTAAGGATCGATTAGATACATCACAGGAACAACGCTAATATGTGTTGTTTCGTTTAAAACTATTTCCAGCTGCTGCTGCGTCCGAAAATTTCGTATCTCACATTAGAGATACTGGAGTCCATCGAAACGTCAAATAACATAGTAGCTAAGTAAGGATCGATTAGATACATCACAGGAACAACGATAATACGTGTTGTTTCGTTCAAAACTATTTCCAGCTTCTGCTGCGTCCAAAAACTTTGTATCTCACATCAGAGTTACTGGAGTCCATCCAAACGTAAAATAACATGATAGATGAGTAAGGATCGATTAGATACATCACAGGAACATCGCTATTGCGTGTTGTTTCGTTTAAAACTATTTCCAGCTTCTGCTGCGTCCGAAAACTTTGTATCTCACATCAGAGTTACTGGAGTCCATCGAAACGTCAAATAACATGATAGATTAGTAAGGATCGATTAGATACATCACAGGAACAACGCTAATGCGTGTTGTTTCGTTTAAAACTATTTCGAGCTTCAGCTGCGTCCGAGAACTTCGTATCTCACATCAAAGTTACTGGAGTCCATCGAAACGCCAAATAACATGATAGATGAGTAAGGATCGATTAGATACATCACATCAACAACGCTAATGCGTGTTGTTTCGTTTAAAACTATTTCCAGCTTCAGCTGCGTCCGAGAACTTCGTAACTCACATCAAAGTTACTGGAGTACATCGAAACGCCAAATAACATGATAGATGAGTAAGGATCGATTAGCTACATCACAGGAACAACGCTAATGCGTGTTGTTTCGTTCAAAACTATTTCCAGCTTCTGCTGCGTCCGAGAACTTTGTATCTCACATCAGAGTTACTGGAGTCCGTCCAAACGTCAAATAACATGATAGATGAGTAAGGATCGATTAGATACATCACAGGAACAACGCTAATACGTGTTGTTTCGTTCAAAATTATTTCCAGCTTCTGCTGCGTACGAGAACTTTGTTTCTCACATCAGAGTTACTGGAGTCCGTCCAAACGTCAAATAACATGATAGATGAGTAAGGATCGATTAGATACATCACAGGAACAACGCTAATACGTGTTGTTTCGTTCAAAACTATTTCCAGCTTCTGCTGCGTCCAAAAACTTTGTATCTCACATCAGAGTTACTGGAGTCCATCCGAACGTAAAATAACATGATATATGAGTAAGGATCGATTAGATACATCAGAGGAACATCGCTAATGCGTGTTGTTTCGTTTAAAACTATTTCCAGCTTCTGCTGCGTCCAAAAACTTTGTATCTCACATCAGAGTTACTGGAGTCCATCCGAACGTAAAATAACATGATAGATGAGTAAGGATCGATTAGATACATCAGAGGAACATCGCTAATGCGTGTTGTTTCGTTTAAAACTATTTCCAGCTTCTGCTGCGTCCGAAAACGTCGTATCTCACATCAGAGTTACTGGAGTCCATCGAAACGCCAAATAACATGATAGATAAGTAAGGATCGATTAGATACAGCACAGGAACAACGCTATAATACGTGTTGTTTCGTTTAAAACTATTTCCAGCTCCTGCTGCGTCCAAAAACTTTGTATCTCACATCAGACTTACTGGAGTCCATCCAAACGTCAAATAACATGTTAGATAATTAAGGATCGTTTAGATACATCACAGGAACAACGCTAATACGTGTTGTCTCGTTCAAAACTATTTCCAGCTTCTGCTGCGCCCGAGAACTTTGTATCTCACATCAGAGTTACTGGAGTCCATCCAAACGTAAAATAACATGATAGATGAGTAAGGATCGATTAGATACATCACAGGAACATCGCTATTGCGTGTTGTTGTCCGAAAACGTCGTATCTCACATCAGAGTTACTGGAGTCCGTCCAAACGTCAAATAACATGACAGATAAGTAAGTATCGATTAGATACATCACAGGAACAACGCTAATATGTGTTGTTTCGTTTAAAACTATTTCCAGCTGCTGCTGCGTCCGAAAATTTCGTATCTCACATTAGAGATACTGGAGTCCATCGAAACGTCAAATAACATAGTAGCTAAGTAAGGATCGATTAGATACATCACAGGAACAACGCTAATACGTGTTGTTTCGTTCAAAACTATTTCCAGCTTCTGCTGCGTCCAAAAACTTTGTATCACATCAGAGTTACTGGAGTCCATCCAAACGTAAAATAACATGATAGATGAGTAAGGATCGATTAGATACATCACAGGAACAACGCTAATGCGTGTTGTTTCGTTTAAAACTATTTCTAGCTTCAGCTGCGTCCGAGAACTTCGTAACTCACATCAAAGTTACTGGAGTACATCGAAACGCCAAATAACATGATAGATGAGTAAGGATCGATTAGATACATCACAGGAACAACGCTAATACGTGTTGTTTCGTTTAAAACTATTTCTAGCTTCAGCTGCGTCCGAGAACTTTGTATCTCACATCAAAGTTACTGGAGTCCATCGAAACGCCAAATAACATGATAGATGAGTAAGGATCGATTAGATACATCCCAGGAACATCGCTATTGCGTGTTGTTTCGTTTAAAACTATTTCTAGTTTCAGCTGCGTCCGAGAACATCGTATCTCACATCAAAGTTACTGGAGTCCATCGAAACGCCAAATAACATGATAGATGAGTAAGGATCGATTAGATACATCACATCAACAACGCTAATGCGTGTTGTTTCGTTTAAAACTATTTCCAGCTTCAGCTGCGTCCGAGAACTTTGTATCTCACATCAGAGTTACTGGAGCCCATCGAAACGTCAAATAACATGATAGATAAGTAAGGATCGATTAGATACATCACAGGAACAACGCTAATGCGTGTTGTTTCGTTTAAAACTATTTCTAGCTTCAGCTGCGTCCGAGAACTTCGTATCTCACATCAAAGTTACTGGAGTCCACCGAAACGCCAAATAACATGATAGATGATTAAGGATCGATTAGATACATCACATCAACAACGCTAATGCGTGTTGTTTCGTTTAAAACTATTTCCAGCTTCAGCTGCGTCCGAGAACTTCGTATCTCACATCAAAGTTACTGGAGTCCATCGAAACGCCAAATAACATGATAGATGAGTAGGGATCGATTAGATACATCACAGGAACAACGCTAATAAGTGTTGTTTCGTTTAAAACTATTTCCAGCTTCTGCTGCGTCCGAAAACGTCGTATCTCACATCAGTGTTACTGGAGTCCATCGAAACGTCAAATAACATGATAGATAAGTAAGGATCGATTAGATACAGCACAGGAACAACGCTAATACGTGTTGTTTCGTTTAAAACTATTTCCAGCTCCTGCTGCGTCCAAAAACTTTGTATCTCACATCAGACTTACTGGAGTCCATCCAAACGTCAAATAACATGTTAGATAAGTAAGGATCGATTAGATACATCACAGGAACAACGCTAATACGTGTTGTTTCGTTCAACACTATTTCCAGCTTCTGCTGCGTCCGAGAACTTTGTTTCTCACATCAGAGTTACTGGAGTCCGTCCAAACGTCAAATAACATGATAGATGAGTAAGGATCGATTAGATACATCACAGGAACAACGCTAATATGTGTTGTTTCGTTTAAAACTATTTCCAGCTCCTGCTGCGTCCAAAAACTTTGTATCTCACATCAGACTTACTGGAGTCCATCCAAACGTCAAATAACATGTTAGATAATTAAGGATCGTTTAGATACATCACAGGAACAACGCTAATATGTGTTGTCTCGTACAAAAGTATTTCCAGCTTCTGCTGCGTCCGAGAACTTTGTATCTCACATCAGAGTTACTGGATTCCGTCCAAACGTCAAATAACATGATAGATGAGTAAGGATCGATTAGATACATCACAGGAACAACGCTAATATGTGTTGTTTCGTTTAAAACTATTTCCAGCTGCTGCTGCGTAAAAAACTTTGTATCTCACATCAGAGTTACTGGAGTCCATCCAAACGTAAAATAACATGATAGATGAGTAAGGATCGATTAGATACATCACAGGAACAACGCTAATATGTGTTGTTTCGTTTAAAACTATTTCCAGCTGCTGCTGCGTCCGAAAATTTCGTATCTCACATTAGAGATACTGGAGTCCATCGAAACGTCAAATAACATAGTAGCTAAGTAAGGATCGATTAGATACATCACAGGAACAACGCTAATACGTGTTGTTTCGTTCAAAACTATTTCCAGCTTCTGCTGCGTCCAAAAACTTTGTATCTCACATCAGAGTTACTGGAGTCCATCCAAACGTAAAATAACATGATAGATGAGTAAGGATCGATTAGATACATCACAGGAACAACGCTAATGCGTGTTGTTTCGTTTAAAACTATTTCTAGCTTCAGCTGCGTCCGAGAACTTCGTAACTCACATCAAAGTTACTGGAGTACATCGAAACGCCAAATAACATGATAGATGAGTAAGGATCGATTAGATACATCACAGGAACAACGCTAATACGTGTTGTTTCGTTTAAAACTATTTCTAGCTTCAGCTGCGTCCGAGAACTTTGTATCTCACATCAAAGTTACTGGAGTCCATCGAAACGCCAAATAACATGATAGATGAGTAAGGATCGATTAGATACATCCCAGGAACATCGCTATTGCGTGTTGTTTCGTTTAAAACTATTTCTAGTTTCAGCTGCGTCCGAGAACATCGTATCTCACATCAAAGTTACTGGAGTCCATCGAAACGCCAAATAACATGATAGATGAGTAAGGATCGATTAGATACATCACATCAACAACGCTAATGCGTGTTGTTTCGTTTAAAACTATTTCCAGCTTCAGCTGCGTCCGAGAACTTTGTATCTCACATCAGAGTTACTGGAGTCCATCGAAACGTCAAATAACATGATAGATAAGTAAGGATCGATTAGATACATCACAGGAACAACGCTAATGCGTGTTGTTTCGTTTAAAACTATTTCTAGCTTCAGCTGCGTCCGAGAACTTCGTATCCCACATCAAAGTTACTGGAGTCCACCGAAACGCCAAATAACATGATAGATGAGTAAGGATCGATTAGATACATCACATCAACAACGCTAATGCGTGTTGTTTCGTTTAAAACTATTTCCAGCTTCAGCTGCGTCCGAGAACTTCGTATCTCACATCAAAGTTACTGGAGTCCATCGAAACGCCAAATAACATGATAGATGAGTAGGGATCGATTAGATACATCACAGGAACAACGCTAATAAGTGTTGTTTCGTTTAAAACTATTTCCAGCTTCTGCTGCGTCCGAAAACGTCGTATCTCACATCAGTGTTACTGGAGTCCATCGAAACGTCAAATAACATGATAGATAAGTAAGGATCGATTAGATACAGCACAGGAACAACGCTAATACGTGTTGTTTCGTTTAAAACTATTTCCAGCTCCTGCTGCGTCCAAAAACTTTGTATCTCACATCAGACTTACTGGAGTCCATCCAAACGTCAAATAACATGTTAGATAAGTAAGGATCGATTAGATACATCACAGGAACAACGCTAATACGTGTTGTTTCGTTCAACACTATTTCCAGCTTCTGCTGCGTCCGAGAACTTTGTTTCTCACATCAGAGTTACTGGAGTCCGTCCAAACGTCAAATAACATGATAGATGAGTAAGGATCGATTAGATACATCACAGGAACAACGCTAATATGTGTTGTTTCGTTTAAAACTATTTCCAGCTCCTGCTGCGTCCAAAAACTTTGTATCTCACATCAGACTTACTGGAGTCCATCCAAACGTCAAATAACATGTTAGATAATTAAGGATCGTTTAGATACATCACAGGAACAACGCTAATACGTGTTGTCTCGTACAAAAGTATTTCCAGCTTCTGCTGCGTCCGAGAACTTTGTATCTCACATCAGAGTTACTGGATTCCGTCCAAACGTCAAATAACATGATAGATGAGTAAGGATCGATTAGATACATCACAGGAACAACGCTAATATGTGTTGTTTCGTTTAAAACTATTTCCAGCTGCTGCTGCGTCCAAAAACTTTGTATCTCACATCAGAGTTACTGGAGTCCATCCAAACGTAAAATAACATGATAGATGAGTAAGGATCGATTAGATACATCACAGGAACATCGCTATTGCGTGTTGTTTCGTTTAAAACTATTTCCAGCTTCTGCTGCGTCCGAAAACTTTGTATCTCACATCAGAGTTACTGGAGTCCATCGAAACGTCAACTAACATAATAGATAAGTAAGGATCGATTAGATACATCACAGGAACAACGCTAATGCGTGTTGTTTCGTTTAAAACTATTTCTACCTTCAGCTGCGTCCGAGAACTTCGTATCTCACATCAAAGTTACTGGAGTCCATCGAAACGCCAAATAACATGATAGATGAGTAAGGATCGATTAGATACATCACATCAACAACGCTAATGCGTGTTGTTTCGTTTAAAACTATTTCCAGCTTCTGCTGCGTCCAAAAACTTTGTATCTCACATCAGAGTTACTGGAGTCCATCGAAACGCCAAATAACATGATAGATGAGTAAGGATCGATTAGATACATCACAGGAACAACGCTAATGCGTGTTGTTTCGTTTAAAACTATTTCCAGCTTCTGCTGCGTCCGAGAACTTCGTATCTCACATCAGAGTTACTGGAGTCCATCCAAACGTCAAATAACATGATAGATGAGAAAGGATCAATTAGATACATCACAGGAACAACGCTAATACGTGTTGTTTCGTTTAAAACAATTTCCAGCTTCTGCTGCGTCCGAAAACGTCGTATCTCACATCAGAGTTACTGGAGTCCATCGAAACGTCAAATAACATGATAGATAAGTAAGGATCGATTAGATACAGCACAGGAACAACGCTAATACCTGTTGTTTCGTTCAAAACTATTTCCAGCTTCTGCTGCGTCCGAGAACTTTGTATCTCACATCAGAGTTACTGAAGTCCGTCCAAACGTCAAATAACATGATAGATGAGTAAGGATCGATTAGATACATCACAGGAACAACGCTAATACGTGTTGTTTCGTTCAAAACTATTTCCAGCTTCTGCTGCGTCCAAAAACTTTGTATCTCACATCAAAGTTACTGGAGTCCATCGAAACGCCAAATAACATGATAGATGAGTAAGGATCGATTAGATACATCACAGGAACAACGCTAATGCGTGTTGTTTCGTTTAAAACTATTTCCAGCTTCTGCTGCGTCCGAGAACTTCGTATCTCACATCAGAGTTACTGGAGTCCATCGAAACGTCAAATAACATAGTAGCTATGATAGATGAGTAAGGATCGATTAGATACATCACAGGAACAACGCTAATACGTGTTGCTTCGTTTAAAACTATTTCCAGCTTCTGCTGCGTCCGAAAACGTCGTATCTCACATCAGAGTTACTGGAGTCCATCGAAACGTCAAATAACATGATAGATAAGTAAGGATCGATTAGATACAGCACAGGAACAACGCTAATACCTGTTGTTTCGTTCAAAACTATTTCCAGCTTCTGCTGCGTCCGAGAACTTTGTATCTCACATCAGAGTTACTGGAGTCCGTCCAAACGTCAAATAACATGATAGATGAGTAAGGATCGATTAGATACATCACAGGAACAACGCTAATATGTGTTGTTTCGTTTAAAACTATTTCCAGCTGCTGCTGCGTCCAAAAACTTTGTATCTCACATCAGAGTTACTGGAGTCCATCCAAACGTAAAATAACATGATAGATGAGTAAGGATCGATTAGATACATCACAGGAACATCGCTATTGCGTGTTGTTTCGTTTAAAACTATTTCCAGCTTCTGCTGCGTCCGAAAACTTTGTATCTCACATCAGAGTTACTGGAGTCCATCGAAACGTCAACTAACATAATAGATAAGTAAGGATCGATTAGATACATCACAGGAACAACGCTAATGCGTGTTGTTTCGTTTAAAACTATTTCTACCTTCAGCTGCGTCCGAGAACTTCGTATCTCACATCAAAGTTACTGGAGTCCATCGAAACGCCAAATAACATGATAGATGAGTAAGGATCGATTAGATACATCACATCAACAACGCTAATGCGTGTTGTTTCGTTTAAAACTATTTCCAGCTTCTGCTGCGTCCAAAAACTTTGTATCTCACATCAGAGTTACTGGAGTCCATCCAAACGTCAAATAACATGATAGATGAGAAAGGATCAATTAGATACATCACAGGAACAACGCTAATACGTGTTGTTTTGTTTAAAACAATTTCCAGCTTCTGCTGCGTCCGAAAACGTCGTATCTCACATCAGAGTTACTGGAGTCCATCGAAACGTCAAATAACATGATAGATAAGTAAGGATCGATTAGATACAGCACAGGAACAACGCTAATACCTGTTGTTTCGTTCAAAACTATTTCCAGCTTCTGCTGCGTCCGAGAACTTTGTATCTCACATCAGAGTTACTGAAGTCCGTCCAAACGTCAAATAACATGATAGATGAGTAAGGATCGATTAGATACATCACAGGAACAACGCTAATACGTGTTGTTTCGTTCAAAATTATTTCCAGCTTCTGCTGCGTCCAAAAACTTTGTATCTCACATCAAAGTTACTGGAGTCCATCGAAACGCCAAATAACATGATAGATGAGTAAGGATCGATTAGATACATCACAGGAACAACGCTAATGCGTGTTGTTTCGTTTAAAACTATTTCCAGCTTCTGCTGCGTCCGAGAACTTCGTATCTCACATCAGAGTTACTGGAGTCCATCGAAACGTCAAATAACATAGTAGCTATGATAGATGAGTAAGGATCGATTAGATACATCACAGGAACAACGCTAATACGTGTTGCTTCGTTTAAAACTATTTCCAGCTTCTGCTGCGTCCGAAAACGTCGTATCTCACATCAGAGTTACTGGAGTCCATCGAAACGTCAAATAACATGATAGATAAGTAAGGATCGATTAGATACAGCACAGGAACAACGCTAATACCTGTTGTTTCGTTCAAAACTATTTCCAGCTTCTGCTGCGTCCGAGAACTTTGTATCTCACATCAGAGTTACTGGAGTCCGTCCAAACGTCAAATAACATGATAGATGAGTAAGGATCGATTAGATACATCACAGGAACAACGCTAATACGTGTTGTTTCGTTCAAAACTATTTCCAGCTTCTGCTGCGTCCGAGAACTTTGTTTCTCAAATCAGAGTTACTTGAGTCCGTCCAAACGTCAAATAACATGATAGATGAGAAAGGATCGATTAGATACATCACAGGAACAACGCTAATATGTGTTGTTTCGTTTAAAACTATTTCCAGCTGCTGCTGCGTCCGAAAATTTCGTATCTCACATTAGAGTTACTGGAGTCCATCGAAACGTCAAATAACATAGTAGCTATGATAGATGAGTAAGGATCGATTAGATACATCACAGGAACAACGCTAATACGTGTTGTTTCGTTCAAAACTATTTCCAGATTCTGCTGCGTCCAAAAACTTTGTATCTCACATCAGAGTTACTGGAGTCCATCGAAACGTCAACTAACATAATAGATAAGTAAGGATCGATTAGATACATCACAGGAACAACGCTAATGCGTGTTGTTTCGTTTAAAACTATTTCTACCTTCAGCTGCGTCCGAGAACTACGTATCTCACATCAAAGTTACTGGAGTCCATCGAAACGCCAAATAACATGATGGATGAGTAAGGATCGATTAGATACATCACAGGAACAACGCTAATGCGTGTTGTTTCGTTTAAAACTATTTCCAGCTTCTGCTGCGTCCGAGAACTTCGTATCTCACATCAGAGTTACTGGAGTCCATCCAAACGTCAAATAACATGATAGATGAGAAAGGTTCAATTAGATACATCACAGGAACAACGCTAATACGTGTTGTTTCGTTTAAAACTATTTCCAGCTTCTGCTGCGTCCGAAAACGTCGTATCTCACATCAGAGTTACTGGAGTCCATCGAAACGTCAAATAACATGATAGATAAGTAAGGATCGATTAGATACAGCACAGGAACAACGCTAATACCTGTTGTTTCGTTCAAAACTATTTCCAGCTTCTGCTGCGTCCGAGAACTTTGTATCTCACATCAGAGTTACTGGAGTCCATCCAAACGTAAAATAGCATTATAGATGAGTAAGGATCGATTAGATACATCACAGGAACATCGCTAATGCGTGTTGTTTCGTTTAAAACTATTTCCAGCTTCTGCTGCGTCCGAAAATGTCGTATCTCACATCAGAGTTACTGGAGTCCATCGAAACGTCAAATAACATGAAGGATAAGTAAGGATCGATTAGATACATCACAGGAACAACGCTAATGCGTGTTGTTTCCTTTAAAACTATTTCCAGCTTCTGCTGCGTCCGAGAACTTCGTATCTCACATCAGGGTTACTGGAGTCCATCCAAACGTCAAATAACATGATATATAAGTAAGGATCGATTAGATACATCACAGGAACAACGCTAAGGCGTGTTGTTTCGTTCAAAACTATTTCCAGCTTCTGCTGCGTCCGAAAACTTTGTATCTCACATCAGAGTTACTGGAGTCCATCGAAACGCCAAATAACATGATAGATGAGTAAGGATCGATTAGATACATCACAGGAACAACGCTAATGCGTGTTGTTTCGTTTAAAACTATTTCCAGCTTCTGCTGCGTCCGAGAACTTCGTATCTCACATCAGAGTTACTTCAGTCCTTCCAAACGTCAAATAACATGATATATAAGTAAGGATCGATTAGATACATCACAGGAACAACGCTAATGCGTGTTGTTTCGTTTAAAACTATTTCTAGCTTCAGCTGCGTCCGAGAACTTCGTAACTCACATCAAAGTTACTGGAGTCCATCGAAACGCCAAATAACATGATAGATGAGTAAGGATCGATTAGATACATCACAGGAACAACGCTAATACGTGTTGTTTCGTTTAAAACTATTTCTAGCTTCTGCTGCGTCCGAGAACTTTGTATCTCACATCAGAGTTACTGGAGTCCGTCCAAACGTCAAATAACATGATAGATGAGTAAGGATCGATTAGATACATCACAGGAACAACGCTAATACGTGTTGTTTCGTTCAAAACTATTTCCAGCTTCTGCTGCGTCCTAGAACTTTGTATCTCACATCAGGGTTACTGGAGTCCATCCAAACATCAAGTAACATGATATATAAGTAAGGATCGATTAGATACATCACAGGAACAACGCTAAGGCGTGTTGTTTCGTTCAAAACTATTTCCAGCTCCTGCTGCGTCCAAAAACTTTGTATCTCACATCAGACTTACTGGAGTCCATCCAAACGTCAAATAACATGTTAGATAAGTAAGGATCGTTTAGATACATCACAGGAACAACGCTAATACCTGTTGTTTCGTTCAAAACTATTTCCAGCTTCTGCTGCGTCCGAGAACTTTGTATCTCACATCAGAGTTACTGGAGTCCGTCCAAACGTCAAATAACATGATAGATGAGTAAGGATCTATTAGATACATCACAGGAACAACGCTAATACGTGTTGTTTCGTTCAAAACTATTTCCAGCTTCTGCTGCGTCCGAGAACTTTGTTTCTCACATCAGAGTTACTGGAGTCCGTCCTAACGTCAAATAACATGATAGATGAGTAAGGATCGATTAGATACATCACAGGAACAACGCTAATATGTGTTGTTTCGTTTAAAACTATTTCCAGCTGCTGCTGCGTCCGAAAATTTCGTATCTCACATTAGAGTTACTGGAGTCCATCGAAACGTCAAATAACATAGTAGCTAAGTAAGGATCGATTAGATACATCACAGGAACAACGCTAATACGTGTTGTTTCGTTCAAAACTATTTCCAGCTTCTGCTGCGTCCAAAAACTTTGTATCTCACATCAGAGTTACTGGAGTTCATCCAAACGTAAAATAACATGATAGATGAGTAAGGATCGATTAGATACATCACAGGAACATCGCTAATGCGTGTTGTTTCGTTTAAAACTATTTCCAGCTTCTGCTGCGTCCGAAAACGTCGTATCTCACATCAGAGTTACTAGAGTCCATCGAAACCTCAAATAACATGATAGATAAGTAAGGATCGATTAGATACAGCACAGGAACAACGCTAATACGTGTTGTTTCGTTTAAAACTATTTCCAGCTCGTGCTGCGTCCAAAAACTTTGTATCTCACATCAGACTTACTGGAGTCCATCCAAACGTCAAATAACATGTTAGATAAGTAAGGATCGTTTAGATACGTCACAGGAACAACGCTAATACGTGTTGTTTCGTTCAAAACTATTTCCAGTTTCTGCTGCGTCCGAGAACTTTGTATCTCACATCAGAGTTACTGGAGTCCGTCCAAACGTCAAATAACATGATAGATGAGTAAGGATCGATTAGATACATCACAGGAACAACGCTAATACGTGTTGTTTCGTTTAAAACTATTTCTATCTTCAGCTGCGTCCGAGAACTTCGTATCTCACATCAAAGTTACTGGAGTCCATCGAAACGTCAAATAACATGATAGATGAGTAGGGATCGATTAGATACATCACAGGAACAACGCTAATGCGTGTTGTTTCGTTTAAAACTATTTCCAGCTTCAGCTGCGTCCGAGAACTTCGTATCTCACATCAAAGTTACTGGAGTCCATCGAAACGCCAAATAACATGATAGATGAGTAAGGATCGATTAGCTACATCACAGGAACAACGCTAATGCGTGTTGTTTCGTTTAAAACTATTTCCAGCTTCTGCTGCGTCCGAGAACTTCGTATCTCACATCAGAGTTACTGGAGTCCATCCAAACGTCAAATAACATGATAGATGAGTAAGGATCGATTAGATACATCACAGGAACAACGCTAATACGTGTTGTTTCGTTCAAAACTATTTCCAGCTTCTGCTGCGTCCGAAAACTTTGTATCTCACATCAGAGTTACTGGAGTCCATCCAAACGTCAAATAACATGATAGATGAGTAAGGATCGATTAGATACATCACAGGAACAACGCTAATACGTGTTGTTTCGTTCAAAACTATTTCCAGCTTCTGCTGCGTCCGAAAACTTTGTATCTCACATCAGAGTTACTGGAGTCCATCCAAACGTCAAATAACATGATAGATGAGTAAGGATCGATTAGATACATCACAGGAACAACGCTAATACGTGTTGTTTCGTTTAAAACTATTTCTATCTTCAGCTGCGTCCGAGAACTTCGTATCTCACATCAAAGTTACTGGAGTCCATCGAAACGTCAAATAACATGATAGATAAGTAAGGATCGATTAGATACAGCACAGGAACAACGCTAATACGTGTTGTTTCGTTCAAAACTATTTCCAGCTTCTGCTGCGTCCGAAAACTTTGTATCTCACATCAGAGTTACTGGAGTCCATCCAAACGTCAAATAACATGATAGATGAGTAAGGATCGATTAGATACATCACAGGAACAACGCTAATACGTGTTGTTTCGTTTAAAACTATTTCTATCTTCAGCTGCGTCCGAGAACTTCGTATCTCACATCAAAGTTACTGGAGTCCATCGAAACGTCAAATAACATGATAGATGAGTAGGGATCGATTAGATACATCACAGGAACAACGCTAATGCGTGTTGTTTCGTTTAAAACTATTTCCAGCTTCAGATGCGTCCGAGAACTTCGTATCTCACATCAAAGTTACTGGAGTCCATCGAAACGCCAAATAACATGATAGATGAGTAAGGATCGATTAGCTACATCACAGGAACAACGCTAATGCGTGTTGTTTCGTTTAAAACTATTTCCAGCTTCTGCTGCGTCCGAGAACTTCGTATCTCACATCAGAGTTACTGGAGTCCATCCAAACGTAAAATAGCATGATAGATGAGTAAGGATCGATTAGATACATCACAGGAACATCGCTAATGCGTGTTGTTTCGTTTAAAACTATTTCCAGCTTCTGCTGCGTCCGAAAATGTCGTATCTCACATCAGAGTTACTGGAGTCCATCGAAACGTCAAGTAACATGAAAGATAAGTAAGGATCGATTAGATACATCACAGGAACAACGCTAATGCGTGTTGTTTCCTTTAAAACTATTTCCAGCTTCTGCTGCGTCCGAGAACTTCGTATCTCACATCAGGGTTACTGGAGTCCATCCAAACGTCAAATAACATGATATATAAGTAAGGATCGATTAGATACATCACAGGAACAACGCTAAGGCGTGTTGTTTCGTTCAAAACTATTTCCAGCTTCTGCTGCGTCCGAAAATTTCGTATCTCACATTAGAGATACTGGAGTCCATCGAAACGTCAAATAACATAGTAGCTCAGTAAGGATCGATTAGATACATCACAGGAACAACGCTAATACGTGTTGTTTCGTTCAAAACTATTTCCAGCTTCTGCTGCGTCCAAAAACTTTGTATCTCACATCAGAGTTACTGGAGTCCATCCAAACGTAAAATAACATGATAGATGAGTAAGGATCGATTAGATACATCACAGGAACATCGCTATTGCGTGTTGTTTCGTTTAAAACTATTTCCAGCTTCTGCTGCGTCCGAAAACTTTGTATCTCACATCAGAGTTACTGGAGTCCATCGAAACGTCAAATAACATGATAGATAAGTAAGGATCGATTAGATACATCACAGGAACAACGCTAATGCGTGTTGTTTCGTTTAAAACTATTTCTAGCTTCAGCTGCGTCCGAGAACTTCGTATCTCACATCAAAGTTACTGGAGTCCATCGAAACGCCAAATAACATGATAGATGAGTAAGGATCGATTAGATACATCACATCAACAACGCTAATGCGTGTTGTTTCGTTTAAAACTATTTCCAGCTTCAGCTGCGTCCGAGAACTTCGTATCTCACATCAAAGTTACTGGAGTCCATCGAAACGCCAAATAACATGATAGATGAGTAAGGATCGATTAGATACATCACAGGAACATCGCTATTGCTTGTTGTTTCGTTTAAAACTATTTCCAGCTTCTGCTGCGTCCGAAAACTTTTTATCTCACATCAGAGTTACTGGAGTCCATCGAAACGTCAAATAACATGATAGATGAGTAAGGATCGATTAGATACATCACAGGAACATCGCTATTGCTTGTTGTTTCGTTTAAAACTATTTCCAGCTTCTGCTGCGTCCGAAAACTTTGTATCTCACATCAGAGTTACTGGAGTCCATCGAAACGTCAAATAACATGATAGATAAGTAAGGATCGATTAGATACATCACAGGAACATCGCTAATGCGTGTTGTTTCGTTTAAAACTATTTCCAGCTTCTGCTGCGTCCGAAAACGTCGTATCTCACATCAGAGTTACTGGAGTCCATCGAAACGTCAAATAACATGATAGATAAGTAAGGATCGATTAGATACAGCACAGGAACAACGCTAATACGTGTTGTTTCGTTTAAAACTATTTCCAGCTCCTGCTGCGTCCAAAAACTTTGTATCTCACATCAGACTTACTGGAGTCCATCCAAACGTCAAATAACATGTTAGATAAGTAAGGATCGTTTAGATACATTACAGGAACAACGCGAATACCTGTTGTTTCGTTCAAAACTATTTCCAGCTTCTGCTGCGTCCGAAAGTTTCGTATCTCACATTAGAGTTACTGGAGTCCATCGAAACGTCAAATAACATAGTAGCTAAGTAAGGATCGATTAGATACATCACAGGAACAACGCTAATACGTGTTGTTTCGTTCAAAACTATTTCCAGCTTCTGCTGCGTCCAAAAACTTTGTATCTCACATCAGAGTTACTGGAGTCCGTCCAAACGTCAAATAACATGATAGATGAGTAAGGATCGATTAGATACATCACAGGAACATCGCTAATGCGTGTTGTTTCGTTTAAAACTATTTCCAGCTTCTGCTGCGTCCGAAAATGTCGTATCTCACATCAGAGTTACTGGAGTCCATCGAAACGTCAAGTAACATGATAGATGAGTAAGGATCGATTAGATACATCACAGGAACAACGCTAATACCTGTTGTTTCGTTCAAAACTATTTCCAGCTTCTGCTGCGTCCGAGAACTTTGTATCTCACATCAGAGTTACTGAAGTCCGTCCAAACGTCAAATAACATGATAGATGAGTAAGGATCGATTAGATACATCACAGGAACAACGCTAATACGTGTTGTTTCGTTCAAAACTATTTCCAGCTTCTGCTGCGTCCAAAAACTTTGTATCTCACATCAAAGTTACTGGAGTCCATCGAAACGCCAAATAACATGATAGATGAGTAAGGATCGATTAGATACATCACAGGAACAACGCTAATGCGTGTTGTTTCGTTTAAAACTATTTCCAGCTTCTGCTGCGTCCGAGAACTTCGTATCTCACATCAGAGTTACTGGAGTCCATCGAAACGTCAAATAACATAGTAGCTATGATAGATGAGTAAGGATCGATTAGATACATCACAGGAACAACGCTAATACGTGTTGCTTCGTTTAAAACTATTTCCAGCTTCTGCTGCGTCCGAAAACGTCGTATCTCACATCAGAGTTACTGGAGTCCATCGAAACGTCAAATAACATGATAGATAAGTAAGGATCGATTAGATACAGCACAGGAACAACGCTAATACCTGTTGTTTCGTTCAAAACTATTTCCAGCTTCTGCTGCGTCCGAGAACTTTGTATCTCACATCAGAGTTACTGGAGTCCGTCCAAACGTCAAATAACATGATAGATGAGTAAGGATCGATTAGATACATCACAGGAACAACGCTAATACGTGTTGTTTCGTTCAAAACTATTTCCAGCTTCTGCTGCGTCCGAGAACTTTGTTTCTCAAATCAGAGTTACTTGAGTCCGTCCAAACGTCAAATAACATGATAGATGAGAAAGGATCGATTAGATACATCACAGGAACAACGCTAATATGTGTTGTTTCGTTTAAAACTATTTCCAGCTGCTGCTGCGTCCGAAAATTTCGTATCTCACATTAGAGTTACTGGAGTCCATCGAAACGTCAAATAACATAGTAGCTATGATAGATGAGTAAGGATCGATTAGATACATCACAGGAACAACGCTAATACGTGTTGTTTCGTTCAAAACTATTTCCAGATTCTGCTGCGTCCAAAAACTTTGTATCTCACATCAGAGTTACTGGAGTCCATCGAAACGTCAACTAACATAATAGATAAGTAAGGATCGATTAGATACATCACAGGAACAACGCTAATGCGTGTTGTTTCGTTTAAAACTATTTCTACCTTCAGCTGCGTCCGAGAACTACGTATCTCACATCAAAGTTACTGGAGTCCATCGAAACGCCAAATAACATGATGGATGAGTAAGGATCGATTAGATACATCACAGGAACAACGCTAATGCGTGTTGTTTCGTTTAAAACTATTTCCAGCTTCTGCTGCGTCCGAGAACTTCGTATCTCACATCAGAGTTACTGGAGTCCATCCAAACGTCAAATAACATGATAGATGAGAAAGGTTCAATTAGATACATCACAGGAACAACGCTAATACGTGTTGTTTCGTTTAAAACTATTTCCAGCTTCTGCTGCGTCCGAAAACGTCGTATCTCACATCAGAGTTACTGGAGTCCATCGAAACGTCAAATAACATGATAGATAAGTAAGGATCGATTAGATACAGCACAGGAACAACGCTAATACCTGTTGTTTCGTTCAAAACTATTTCCAGCTTCTGCTGCGTCCGAGAACTTTGTATCTCACATCAGAGTTACTGGAGTCCATCCAAACGTAAAATAGCATGATAGATGAGTAAGGATCGATTAGATACATCACAGGAACATCGCTAATGCGTGTTGTTTCGTTTAAAACTATTTCCAGCTTCTGCTGCGTCCGAAAATGTCGTATCTCACATCAGAGTTACTGGAGTCCATCGAAACGTCAAATAACATGAAGGATAAGTAAGGATCGATTAGATACATCACAGGAACAACGCTAATGCGTGTTGTTTCCTTTAAAACTATTTCCAGCTTCTGCTGCGTCCGAGAACTTCGTATCTCACATCAGGGTTACTGGAGTCCATCCAAACGTCAAATAACATGATATATAAGTAAGGATCGATTAGATACATCACAGGAACAACGCTAAGGCGTGTTGTTTCGTTCAAAACTATTTCCAGCTTCTGCTGCGTCCGAAAACTTTGTATCTCACATCAGAGTTACTGGAGTCCATCGAAACGCCAAATAACATGATAGATGAGTAAGGATCGATTAGATACATCACAGGAACAACGCTAATGCGTGTTGTTTCGTTTAAAACTATTTCCAGCTTCTGCTGCGTCCGAGAACTTCGTATCTCACATCAGAGTTACTTCAGTCCTTCCAAACGTCAAATAACATGATATATAAGTAAGGATCGATTAGATACATCACAGGAACAACGCTAATGCGTGTTGTTTCGTTTAAAACTATTTCTAGCTTCAGCTGCGTCCGAGAACTTCGTAACTCACATCAAAGTTACTGGAGTCCATCGAAACGCCAAATAACATGATAGATGAGTAAGGATCGATTAGATACATCACAGGAACAACGCTAATACGTGTTGTTTCGTTTAAAACTATTTCTAGCTTCTGCTGCGTCCGAGAACTTTGTATCTCACATCAGAGTTACTGGAGTCCGTCCAAACGTCAAATAACATGATAGATGAGTAAGGATCGATTAGATACATCACAGGAACAACGCTAATACGTGTTGTTTCGTTCAAAACTATTTCCAGCTTCTGCTGCGTCCGAGAACTTTGTATCTCACATCAGGGTTACTGGAGTCCATCCAAACATCAAATAACATGATATATAAGTAAGGATCGATTAGATACATCACAGGAACAACGCTAAGGCGTGTTGTTTCGTTCAAAACTATTTCCAGCTCCTGCTGCGTCCAAAAACTTTGTATCTCACATCAGACTTACTGGAGTCCGTCCAAACGTCAAATAACATGATAGATGAGTAAGGATCTATTAGATACATCACAGGAACAACGCTAATACGTGTTGTTTCGTTCAAAACTATTTCCAGCTTCTGCTGCGTCCGAGAACTTTGTTTCTCACATCAGAGTTACTGGAGTCCGTCCTAACGTCAAATAACATGATAGATGAGTAAGGATCGATTAGATACATCACAGGAACAACGCTAATATGTGTTGTTTCGTTTAAAACTATTTCCAGCTGCTGCTGCGTCCGAAAATTTCGTATCTCACATTAGAGTTACTGGAGTCCATCGAAACGTCAAATAACATAGTAGCTAAGTAAGGATCGATTAGATACATCACAGGAACAACGCTAATACGTGTTGTTTCGTTCAAAACTATTTCCAGCTTCTGCTGCGTCCAAAAACTTTGTATCTCACATCAGAGTTACTGGAGTTCATCCAAACGTAAAATAACATGATAGATGAGTAAGGATCGATTAGATACATCACAGGAACATCGCTAATGCGTGTTGTTTCGTTTAAAACTATTTCCAGCTTCTGCTGCGTCCGAAAACGTCGTATCTCACATCAGAGTTACTAGAGTCCATCGAAACCTCAAATAACATGATAGATAAGTAAGGATCGATTAGATACAGCACAGGAACAACGCTAATACGTGTTGTTTCGTTTAAAACTATTTCCAGCTCGTGCTGCGTCCAAAAACTTTGTATCTCACATCAGACTTACTGGAGTCCATCCAAACGTCAAATAACATGTTAGATAAGTAAGGATCGTTTAGATACGTCACAGGAACAACGCTAATACGTGTTGTTTCGTTCAAAACTATTTCCAGTTTCTGCTGCGTCCGAGAACTTTGTATCTCACATCAGAGTTACTGGAGTCCGTCCAAACGTCAAATAACATGATAGATGAGTAAGGATCGATTAGATACATCACAGGAACAACGCTAATACGTGTTGTTTCGTTTAAAACTATTTCTATCTTCAGCTGCGTCCGAGAACTTCGTATCTCACATCAAAGTTACTGGAGTCCATCGAAACGTCAAATAACATGATAGATGAGTAGGGATCGATTAGATACATCACAGGAACAACGCTAATGCGTGTTGTTTCGTTTAAAACTATTTCCAGCTTCAGCTGCGTCCGAGAACTTCGTATCTCACATCAAAGTTACTGGAGTCCATCGAAACGCCAAATAACATGATAGATGAGTAAGGATCGATTAGCTACATCACAGGAACAACGCTAATGCGTGTTGTTTCGTTTAAAACTATTTCCAGCTTCTGCTGCGTCCGAGAACTTCGTATCTCACATCAGAGTTACTGGAGTCCATCCAAACGTCAAATAACATGATAGATGAGTAAGGATCGATTAGATACATCACAGGAACAACGCTAATACGTGTTGTTTCGTTCAAAACTATTTCCAGCTTCTGCTGCGTCCGAAAACTTTGTATCTCACATCAGAGTTACTGGAGTCCATCCAAACGTCAAATAACATGATAGATGAGTAAGGATCGATTAGATACATCACAGGAACAACGCTAATACGTGTTGTTTCGTTCAAAACTATTTCCAGCTTCTGCTGCGTCCGAAAACTTTGTATCTCACATCAGAGTTACTGGAGTCCATCCAAACGTCAAATAACATGATAGATGAGTAAGGATCGATTAGATACATCACAGGAACAACGCTAATACGTGTTGTTTCGTTTAAAACTATTTCTATCTTCAGCTGCGTCCGAGAACTTCGTATCTCACATCAAAGTTACTGGAGTCCATCGAAACGTCAAATAACATGATAGATAAGTAAGGATCGATTAGATACAGCACAGGAACAACGCTAATACGTGTTGTTTCGTTCAAAACTATTTCCAGCTTCTGCTGCGTCCGAAAACTTTGTATCTCACATCAGAGTTACTGGAGTCCATCCAAACGTCAAATAACATGATAGATGAGTAAGGATCGATTAGATACATCACAGGAACAACGCTAATACGTGTTGTTTCGTTTAAAACTATTTCTATCTTCAGCTGCGTCCGAGAACTTCGTATCTCACATCAAAGTTACTGGAGTCCATCGAAACGTCAAATAACATGATAGATGAGTAGGGATCGATTAGATACATCACAGGAACAACGCTAATGCGTGTTGTTTCGTTTAAAACTATTTCCAGCTTCAGCTGCGTCCGAGAACTTCGTATCTCACATCAAAGTTACTGGAGTCCATCGAAACGCCAAATAACATGATAGATGAGTAAGGATCGATTAGATACATCACAGGAACAACGCTAATGCGTGTTGTTTCGTTTAAAACTATTTCCAGCTTCTGCTGCGTCCGAGAACTTCGTATCTCACATCAGAGTTACTGGAGTCCATCCAAACGTCAAATAACATGATAGATGAGTAAGGATCGATTAGAAACATCACAGGAACAACGCTAATACGTGTTGTTTCGTTTAAAACTATTTCCAGCTTCTGCTGCGTCCGAAGACGTCGCATCTCACATCAGAGTTACTGGAGTCCATCGAAACGTCAAATAACATGATAGATAAGTGAGGATCGATTAGATACAGCACAGGAACAACGCTAATACGTGTTGTTGCGTTTAAAACTATTTCCAGCTCCTGCTGCGTCCAAAAACTTTTTATCTCACATCAGACTTACTGGAGTCCGTCCAAACGTCAAATAACATGATAGATGAGTAAGGATCGATTAGATACATCACAGGAACAACGCTAATATGTGTTGTTTCGTTTAAAACTATTTCCAGCTGCTGCTGCGTCCGAAAATTTCGTATCTCACATTAGAGATACTGGAGTCCATCGAAACGTCAAATAACATAGTAGCTCAGTAAGGATCGATTAGATACATCACAGGAACAACGCTAATACGTGTTGTTTCGTTCAAAACTATTTCCAGCTTCTGCTGCGTCCAAAAACTTTGTATCTCACATCAGAGTTACTGGAGTCCATCCAAACGTAAAATAACATGATAGATGAGTAAGGATCGATTAGATACATCACAGGAACATCGCTATTGCGTGTTGTTTCGTTTAAAACTATTTCCAGCTTCTGCTGCGTCCGAAAACTTTGTATCTCACATCAGAGTTACTGGAGTCCATCGAAACGTCAAATAACATGATAGATAAGTAAGGATCGATTAGATACATCACAGGAACAACGCTAATGCGTGTTGTTTCGTTTAAAACTATTTCTAGCTTCAGCTGCGTCCGAGAACTTCGTATCTCACATCAAAGTTACTGGAGTCCATCGAAACGCCAAATAACATGATAGATGAGTAAGGATCGATTAGATACATCACATCAACAACGCTAATGCGTGTTGTTTCGTTTAAAACTATTTCCAGCTTCAGCTGCGTCCGAGAACTTCGTATCTCACATCAAAGTTACTGGAGTCCATCGAAACGCCAAATAACATGATAGATGAGTAAGGATCGATTAGATACATCACAGGAACATCGCTATTGCTTGTTGTTTCGTTTAAAACTATTTCCAGCTTCTGCTGCGTCCGAAAACTTTGTATCTCACATCAGAGTTACTGGAGTCCATCGAAACGTCAAATAACATGATAGATGAGTAAGGATCGATTAGATACATCACAGGAACATCGCTATTGCTTGTTGTTTCGTTTAAAACTATTTCCAGCTTCTGCTGCGTCCGAAAACTTTGTATCTCACATCAGAGTTACTGGAGTCCATCGAAACGTCAAATAACATGATAGATAAGTAAGGATCGATTAGATACATCACAGGAACATCGCTAATGCGTGTTGTTTCGTTTAAAACTATTTCCAGCTTCTGCTGCGTCCGAAAACGTCGTATCTCACATCAGAGTTACTGGAGTCCATCGAAACGTCAAATAACATGATAGATAAGTAAGGATCGATTAGATACAGCACAGGAACAACGCTAATACGTGTTGTTTCGTTTAAAACTATTTCCAGCTCCTGCTGCGTCCAAAAACTTTGTATCTCACATCAGACTTACTGGAGTCCATCCAAACGTCAAATAACATGTTAGATAAGTAAGGATCGTTTAGATACATTACAGGAACAACGCGAATACCTGTTGTTTCGTTCAAAACTATTTCCAGCTTCTGCTGCGTCCGAAAGTTTCGTATCTCACATTAGAGTTACTGGAGTCCATCGAAACGTCAAATAACATAGTAGCTAAGTAAGGATCGATTAGATACATCACAGGAACAACGCTAATACGTGTTGTTTCGTTCAAAACTATTTCCAGCTTCTGCTGCGTCCAAAAACTTTGTATCTCACATCAGAGTTACTGGAGTCCGTCCAAACGTCAAATAACATGATAGATGAGTAAGGATCGATTAGATACATCACAGGAACATCGCTAATGCGTGTTGTTTCGTTTAAAACTATTTCCAGCTTCTGCTGCGTCCGAAAATGTCGTATCTCACATCAGAGTTACTGGAGTCCATCGAAACGTCAAGTAACATGATAGATGAGTAAGGATCGATTAGATACATCACAGGAACAACGCTAATGCGTGTTGTTTCGTTTAAAACTATTTCCAGCTTCTGCTGCGTCCGAAAACTTTGTATCTCACATCAGAGTTACTTGAGTCCATCGAAACGTCAAATAACATGATAGATAAGTAAGGATCGATTAGATACATCACAGGAACAACGCTAATGCGTGTTGTTCTCGCCGAGCGGCGACGGAAAATCGCGTCTGTTCGATTTTTCGATCGAAGATGGCGCTGCAATGATCGAAATCGGACGCGTCGAACGAAAACCCGGATTGTCGCGTATCAAACGAAAGGTCTCGCCGAGCGGCGACGGAAAATCGCGTCGGTTCGATTTTTCGATCGAAGATGGCGCTGCAATGATCGAAACTTTACGCGTCGAACGTAAACCCGGGTTGTCGCGCATCAAACGAAAGGTCTCGCCGAGCGGCGACGGAAAATCGCGTCGGTTCGATTTTTCGATCGAAGATGGCGCCGCAATGATCGAAATCGGTCGCGTAGAACGTAAACACGGGTTGTCGCGTATCAAACGAAAGGTCTCGCCGAGCGGCGACGGAAAATCGCGTCGGTTCGATTTTTCGATTGAAGATGGTGCTGCAGTGATCGAAACTGTACGCGTCGAACGTAAACCCGGGTTGTCGCGCATCAAACGAAAGGTCTCGCCGAGCGGCTACGGAAAATCGCGTCGGTTCGATTTTTCGATCGAAGATGGCGCTGCAATGATCGAAATCGGACGCGTCGAACGTAAACCGGGATTGTCGCGTATCAAACGAAAGGTCTCGCCGAGTGGCGACGGAAAATCGCGTCGGTTCGATTTTTCGATCGAAGATGGCGCTGCAATGATCGAAACTGGACGCGTCGAACGTAAACCCGGGTTCTCGCGTATCAAACGAAAGGTCTCGCCGAGCGGCGACGGAAAATCGCGTCGGTTCGATTTTTCGATCGAAGATGGCGCTGCAATGATCGAAACTGGACGCGTCGAACGTAAACCCGGGTTGTCGCGCATCAAACGAAAGGTCTCGCCGAGCGGCGACGGAAAATCGCGTCGGTTCGATTTTTCGATAGAAGATGGCGCTGCAATGATTGAAATCGGACGCGTCGAACGTAAACCCGGGTTGTCGCGTATCAAACGAAAGGTCTCGCCGAGCGGCGACGGAAAATATCGTCGGTTCGATTTTTCGATCGAAGATGGCGCTGCAATGATCGAAATCGAACGCGTCGAACGTAAACCCGGATTGTCGCGTATCAAACGAAAGGTCTCGCCGAGCGGCGACGGAAAATCGCGTCGGTTCGATTTTTCGATCGAAGATGGCGCTGCAATGATCGAAACTGGACGCGTCGAACGTAAACCCGGATTGTCGCGCATCAAACGAAAGGTCTCGCCGAGCGGCGACGGAAAATCGCGTCGGATCGATTTTTCGATCGAAGATGGCGCTGCAATGATCGAAACTGGACGCGTCGAACGTAAACCCGGGTTGTCGCGCATCAAACGAAAGGTCTCGCCGAGCGGCGACGGAAAATCGCGTCGCTTCGATTTTTCGATCGAAGATGGCGCTGCAATGATCGAAATCGGACGCGTCGAACGTAAACCCGGGTTGTCGCGTATCAAACGAAAGGTCTCGCCGATCGGCGACGGAAAATCGCGTCGGTTCGATTTTTCGATCGAAGATGGCGCTGCAATGATCGAAATCGGACGCGTCGAACGTAAACCCGGGTTGTCGCGTATCAAACGAAAGGTCTCGCCGAGCGGCGACGGAAAATCGCGTCGGTTCGATTTTTCGATAGAAGATGGCGCTGCAATGATCGAAATCGGACGCGTCGAACGTAAACCCGGGTTGTCGCGTATCAAACGAAAGGTCTCGCCGAGCGGCAACGGAAAATCGCTTCGGTTCGATTTTTCGATCGAAGATGGCGCTGCAATGATCGAAACTGGACGCGTCGATCGTAAACCCGGGTTGTCGCGCATCAAACGAAAGGTCTCGCCGAGCGGCGACGGATAATCGCGTCGGTTCGATTTTTCGATAGAAGATGGCGCTGCAATGTTCGAAACTGGACGCGTCGAACGTAAGCCCGGGTTGTCGCGTTTCAAACGAAAGGTCTCGCCGAGCGGCGACGGAAAATCGCGTCGGTTCGATTTTTCGATCGAATATGACGCTGCAATGATCGAAACTGAACGCGTCGAACGTAAATCCGGGTTGTCGCGCATCAAACGAAAGGTCTCGCCGAGCGGCGACGGAAAATCGCCTCGGTTCGATTTTTCGATCGAAGATGGCGCTGCAATGATCGAAACTGGACGCGTCGAACGTAAACCAGGGTTGTCGCGTATCAAACGAAAGGTCTCGCCGAGCGGCGACGGAAAATCGCGTCGGTTCGATTTTTCGATCGAAGATGGCGCTGCAATGATCGAAATCGGACGCGTCGATCGTAAACCCGGGTTGTCGCGTATCAAACGAAAGGTCTCGCCGAGCGGCGACGGAAAATCGCGTCGGTTCGATTTTTCGATCGAAGATGGCGCTGCAATGATCGAAATCGGACGCGTCGAACGTAAACCCGGATTGTCGCGTATCAAACGAAAGGTCTCGCCGAGCGGCGACGGAAAATCGCGTCGGTTCGATTTTTCGATCGAAGATGGCGCTGCAATGATCGAAATCGGACGCGTCGAACGTAAACCCGGGTTGTCGCGTATCAAACGAAAGGTCTCGCCGAGCGGCGACGGAAAGTCGCGTCGGTTCGATTTTTCGATCGAAGATGGCGCTGCAATGATCGAAATCGGACGCGTCGAACGTAAACCCGGGTTGTCGCGTATCAAACGAAAGGTCTCGCCGAGCGGCGACGGAAAATCGCGTCGGTTCGATTTTTCGATCGAAGATGGCGCTGCAATGATCGAAATCGGACGCGTCGAACGTAAACCCGGGTTGTCGCGTATCAAACGAAAGGTCTCGCCGAGCGGCGACGGAAAATCGCGTCGGTTCGATTTTTCCATCGAAGATGGCGCTGCAATGATCGAAATCGAACGCGTCGAACGTAAACCCGGATTGTCGCGTATCAAACGAAAGGTCTCGCCGAGCGGCGACGGAAAATCGCGTCGGTTCGATTTTTCGATCGAAGATGGCGCTGCAATGATCGAAACTGGACGCGTCGAACGTAAACCCGGGTTGTCGCGCATCAAACGAAAGGTCTCGCCGAGCGGCGACGGAAAATCGCGTCGGTTCGATTTTTCGATCGAAGATGGCGCTGCAATGATCGAAATCGGACGCGTCGAACGTAAACCCGGGTTGTCGCGTATCAAACGGAAGGTCTCGCCGAGCGGCGACGGAAAATCGCGTCGGTTCGATTTTTCGATCGAAGATGGCGCTGCAATGATCGAAATCGGACGCGTCGAACGTAAACCCGGGTTGTCGCATATCAAACGAAAGGTCTCGCCGAGCGGCGACGGAAAATCGCGTCGGTTCGATTTTTCGATCGAAGATGGCGCTGCAATGATCGAAATCGGACGCGTCGAACGTAAACCCGGGTTGTCGCGTATCAACGAAAGGTCTCGCCGAGCGGCGACGGAAAATCGCGTCGGTTCGATTTTTCGATCGAAGATGGCGCTGCAATGATCGAAATCGGACGCGTCGAACGTAAACCCGGGTTGTCGCGTATCAAACGAAAGGTCTCGCCGAGCGGCAACGGAAAATCGCTTCGGTTCGATTTTTCGATCGAAGATGGCGCTGCAATGATCGAAACTGGACGCGTCGAACGTAAACCCGGATTGTCGCATATCAAACGAAAGGTCTCGCCGAGCGGCGACGGAAAATCGCGTCGGTTCGATTTTTCGATCGAAGATGGCGCTGCAATGATCGAAATCGGACGCGTCGAACGTAAACCCGGGTTGTCGCGTATCAAACGAAAGGTCTCGCCGATCGGCGACGGAAAATCGCGTCGGTTCGATTTTTCGATCGAAGATGGCGCTGCAATGATCGAAATCGGACGCGTCGAACGTAAACCCGGGTTGTCGCGTATCAAACGAAAGGTCTCGCCGAGCGGCGACGGAAAATCGCGTCGGTTCGATTTTTCGATCGAAGATGGCGCTGCAATGATCGAAATCGAACGCGTCGAACGTAAACCCGGATTGTCGCGTATCAAACGAAAGGTCTCGCCGAGCGGCGACGGAAAATCGCGTCGGTTCGATTTTTCGATCGAAGATGGCGCTGCAATGATCGAAATCGGACGCGTCGAACGTAAACCCGGGTTGTCGCGTATCAAACGAAAGGTCTCGCCGAGCGGCGACGGAAAATCGCGTCGGTTCGATTTTTCGATCGAAGATGGCGCTGCAATGATCGAAATCGGACGCGTCGAACGTAAACCCGGATTGTCGCCTATCAAACGAAAGGTCTAAATCGATCGCGTCGAATTCTTTCCGACGTAGAAGAAAGTAGCTTTACGAACGTAACGTTTACCACATGGCGAGAGATATACGGGGTGATATCGAAAATGTGACACGAACGCGTGTGTAACAGTGAAAAAGTGTTTCCACTGAAAAAAAGTAAGTGCTAAAAACAACTGAAAACCTCCAAATTCCATTTCTCCGATGTTACTCCGGTAATCGGAAAAAAGGTTATAAGACGATCGCGGCGGCGGCGGCGGCGTCGTTTTGCCGGTTAAATTCTTCACGATTTGCATTGTGCCGTCGCGTGTACGCTCGACCGAACGCGTCGAGATTTTGACGGAGCTCATTTGAATTTGCCGCCGCGTAAAAGATGGGATCGACGAGGGTTGGTTGGCAACGATCGCGCGACACGCGCAGTAAGGAAACCTTGACACTTGACATATGTAATATTATATATCTGTACGTCCAGTCGTGGGGCCGGAGCACCGGTGGTCGGAAGGGAGGGGGGGCGTACTGCCTATCGACAGTGATCTAACCTGAAAGCGACGCGCGAACTCTTTCGCGTGTGTCGTGTTACGCCGGCAGTCGGCCCGGCGGCGGAGGGAGTACGTGCGCCGCCGGTCGAACGTGACCTAATCTAAAGCCGCCGACGCGATCTCTTTCGCCGCGCGGACGCGTTCGAACATAATTTCGACCGTACATATTACGTAAATAGATGAATAAAGGAGGCTTTGGATGTTCGTTTGTGATTAAAAAAAAAATGCGAGCGCGGGGAGGTCGATTCGTTCGCTCTCCGGCCGGCAATTAAAGCGGGAAATTTAAGGGAAAAAATTGAAAAAAATCGATAAAAATTTTAAAAAATTAAAAATTAAGAGAACGGAAAAATTGAACAAATTGGGGAAAAATATTCAAAATTTCGGGGGGAAATTTAAAAAAATATAGAAAAATCGACAAGAATTCTAAAAATTAGGGAAACGGATTTCTTAAGTTTCCCAACTTAATAAAAACATTTCATCACTTCTTACATTTTCCTTCACTTTTTTTCGAAAATTGTTCAAGGTCAACCCAACCGACGCCAACCCAAGCGAGGCCAACCCAGACGGCGAAAAAAAATTTAAAAATTAGGAGAACGGAAAAATTGAAAAAATTGGGGAAAAATATTCAAAATTTCGGGAAAAAATTGAAAAAATCGAAAAAAATAGGAAAAAATTCTAAGAATAGAGGAAGCCGATTATTGACGTTTTACAACTTTTTTAAAACATTTTTCCTCACTTTCTCTTACATATTCCTTAACTCTTTTTTTTAAATTGTTCAAGGTCAACTCAAACGGCGCCAACCCAAGCGAGGCCAACCCAGATGACAGAAAAATTTTATTTTAAAGAAAACGAAAAAATTTAAAGAATTAGGGAAAAATGTAGTAAATCTCGAGAAAATATTGAAAAAAATCGAAAAAAAATGGAAAAAATTCTAAAAATTAAGGAAACCGATTTCTTAAGTTTTCCAACAATTTTTCTCACTTTTTCTTAAACTTTCCTTCCCTTTCTTTTGTAAAATTGTTCAAGGTGAACCCAACCGACGCCAACCCAAGCGAGGCCAACCCAGACGGCGAAAAAAAATTTATAAATTAGGAGAACGGAAAAATTGAAAAAATTGGGGAAAAATACTCAAAATTTCGAAAATTAGAAAAATCAATTCTTAAAGTTTTCCAACATTCTTCCAAGTCCCTAGGTGCCGCGAGCCCCCAAAGGCTAGCGGCCCAAACAGCGCGCAGAGCTCTCACCTCTTCCGTCCAAACGAAACCTCCGTCTATACAAAGCCTCTGTCCACACAAGCCTCTGCTCATACCCACAAGTGGGCGGAGCGTAGCGGATCCCACTTGTCATATATAAGAAAAGAAACTCGGAAAAGTGTACTTAAGGGGTTCCTATGGCGCCGCAATGATCGAAATCGGTCGCGTAGAACGTAAACCCGGGTTGTCGCGCATCAAACGAAAGGTCTCGCCGAGCGGCGACGGAAAATCGCGTCGGTTCGATTTTTCGATCGAAGATGGCGCTGCAATGATCGAAATCGGACGCGTCGAACGTAAACCCGGGTTGTCGCGTATCAAACGAAAGGTCTCGCCGAGCGGCGACGGAAAATCGCTTCGGTTCGATTTTTCGATCGAAGATGGCGCTGCAATGATCGAAATCGGACGCGTCGAACGTAAACCCGGGTTGTCGCGTATCAAACGAAAGGTCTCGCCGAGCGGCAACGGAAAATCGCTTCGGTTCGATTTTTCGATCGAAGATGGCGCTGCAATGATCGAAACTGGACGCGTCGAACGTAAACCCGGATTGTCGCGCATCAAACGAAAGGTCTCGCCGAGCGGCGACGGAAAATCGCGTCGGTTCGATTTTTCGATAGAAGATGGCGCTGCAATGATCGAAATCGGACGCGTCGATCGTAAACCCGGATTGTCGCGTATCAAACGAAAGGTCTCGCCGAGCGGCGACGGAAAATCGCGTCGGTTCGATTTTTCGATCGAAGATGGCGCTGCAATGATCGAAATCGGACGCGTCGAACGTAAACCCGGGTTGTCGCGTATCAAACGAAAGGACTCGCCGAGCGGCGACGGAAAATCGCGTCGGTTCGATTTCTCGATCGAAGATGGCGCTGCAATGATCGAAATCGGACGCGTCGAACGTAAACCCGGGTTGTCGCATATCAAACGAAAGGTCTCGCCGAGCGGCGACGGAAAATCGCGTCGGTTCGATTTTTCGATCGAAGATGGCGCTGCAATGATCGAAATCGGACGCGTCGAACGTAAACCCGGGTTGTCGCGTATCAAACGAAAGGTCTCGCCGAGCGGCGACGGAAAATCGCGTCGGTTCGATTTTTCGATCGAAGATGGCGCTGCAATGATCGAAATCGAACGCGTCGAACGTAAACCCGGATTGTCGCGTATCAAACGAAAGGTCTCGCCGAGCGGCGACGGAAAATCGCGTCGGTTCGATTTTTCGATCGAAGATGGCGCTGCAATGATCGAAATCGGACGCGTCGAACGTAAACCCGGGTTGTCGCGTATCAAACGAAAGGTCTCGCCGAGCGGCGACGGAAAATCGCGTCGGTTCGATTTTTCGATCGAAGATGGCGCTGCAATGATCGAAATCGGACGCGTCGAACGTAAACCCGGATTGTCGCCTATCAAACGAAAGGTCTAAATCGATCGCGTCGAATTCTTTCCGACGTAGAAGAAAGTAGCTTTACGAACGTAACGTTTACCACATGGCGAGAGATATACGGGGTGATATCGAAAATGTGACACGAACGCGTGTGTAACAGTGAAAAAGTGTTTCCACTGAAAAAAAGTAAGTGTTAAAAACAACTGAAAACCTCCAAATTCCATTTCTCCGATGTTACTCCGGTAATCGGAAAAAAGGTTATAAGACGATCGCGGCGGCGGCGGCGGCGTCGTTTTGCCGGTTAAATTCTTCACGATTTGCATTGTGCCGTCGCGTGTACGCTCGACCGAACGCGTCGAGATTTTGACGGAGCTCATTTGAATTTGCCGCCGCGTAAAAGATGGGATCGACGAGGGTTGGTTGGCAACGATCGCGCGACACGCGCAGTAAGGAAACCTTGACACTTGACATATGTAATATTATATATCTGTACGTCCAGTCGTGGGGCCGGAGCACCGGTGGTCGGAAGGGAGGGGGGGCGTACTGCCTATCGACAGTGATCTAACCTGAAAGCGACGCGCGAACTCTTTCGCGTGTGTCGTGTTACGCCGGCAGTCGGCCCGGCGGCGGAGGGAGTACGTGCGCCGCCGGTCGAACGTGACCTAATCTAAAGCCGCCGACGCGATCTCTTTCGCCGCGCGGACGCGTTCGAACATAATTTCGACCGTACATATTACGTAAATAGATGAATAAAGGAGGCTTTGGATGTTCGTTTGTGATTAAAAAAAAAATGCGAGCGCGGGGAGGTCGATTCGTTCGCTCTCCGGCCGGCAATTAAAGCGGGAAATTTAAGGGAAAAAATTGAAAAAAATCGATAAAAATTTTAAAAAATTAAAAATTAAGAGAACGGAAAAATTGAACAAATTGGGGAAAAATATTCAAAATTTCGAGGGGAAATTTAAAAAAATATAGAAAAATCGACAAGAATTCTAAAAATTAGGGAAACGGATTTCTTTAGTTTCCCAACTTATTAAAAACATTTCATCACTTCTTACATTTTCCTTCACTTTTTTTCGAAAATTGTTCAAGGTCAACCCAACCGACGCCAACCCAAGCGAGGCCAACCCAGACGGCGAAAAAAAATTTAAAAATTAGGAGAACGGAAAAATTGAAAAAATTGGGGAAAAATATTCAAAATTTCGGGAAAAAATTGAAAAAATCGAAAAAAATAGGAAAAAATTCTAAGAATAGAGGAAGCCGATTATTGACGTTTTACAACTTTTTTAAAACATTTTTCCTCACTTTCTCTTACATATTCCTTAACTCTTTTTTTTAAATTGTTCAAGGTCAACTCAAACGGCGCCAACCCAAGCGAGGCCAACCCAGATGACAGAAAAATTTTATTTTAAAGAAAACGAAAAAATTTAAAGAATTAGGGAAAAATGTAGTAAATTTCGAGAAAATATTGAAAAAAATCGAAAAAAAATGGAAAAAATTCTAAAAATTAAGGAAACCGATTTCTTAAGTTTTCCAACAATTTTTCTCACTTTTTCTTAAACTTTCCTTCCCTTTCTTTTGTAAAATTGTTCAAGGTGAACCCAACCGACGCCAACCCAAGCGAGGCCAACCCAGACGGCGAAAAAAAATTTATAAATTAGGAGAACGGAAAAATTGAAAAAATTGGGGAAAAATACTCAAAATTTCGAAAATTAGAAAAATCAATTCTTAAAGTTTTCCAACATTCTTCCAAGTCCCTAGGTGCCGCGAGCCCCCAAAGGCTAGCGGCCCAAACAGCGCGCAGAGCTCTCACCTCTTCCGTCCAAACGAAACCTCCGTCTATACAAAGCCTCTGTCCACACAAGCCTCTGTTCATACCCACAAGTGGGCGGAGCGTAGCGGATCCCACTTGTCATATATAAGAAAAGAAACTCGGAAAAGTGTACTTAAGGGATTCCTATGGCGCCGCAATGATCGAAATCGGTCGCGTAGAACGTAAACCCGGGTTGTCGCGCATCAAACGAAAGGTCTCGCCGAGCGGCGACGGAAAATCGCGTCGGTTCGATTTTTCGATCGAAGATGGCGCTGCAATGATCGAAACTGGACGCGTCGAACGTAAACCCGGATTGTCGCGCATCAAACGAAAGGTCTCGCCGAGCGGCGACGGAAAATCGCGTCGGATCGATTTTTCGATCGAAGATGGCGCTGCAATGATCGAAACTGGACGCGTCGAACGTAAACCCGGGTTGTCGCGTATCAAACGAAAGGTCTCGCCGAGCGGCGACGGAAAATCGCGTCGCTTCGATTTTTCGATCGAAGATGGCGCTGCAATGATCGAAATCGGACGCGTCGAACGTAAACCCGGGTTGTCGCGTATCAAACGAAAGGTCTCGCCGATCGGCGACGGAAAATCGCGTCGGTTCGATTTTTCGATCGAAGATGGCGCTGCAATGATCGAAATCGGACGCGTCGAACGTAAACCCGGGTTGTCGCGTATCAAACGAAAGGTCTCGCCGAGCGGCGACGGAAAATCGCGTCGGTTCGATTTCTCGATAGAAGATGGCGCTGCAATGATCGAAATCGGACGCGTCGAACGTAAACCCGGGTTGTCGCGTATCAAACGAAAGGTCTCGCCGAGCGGCAACGGAAAATCGCTTCGGTTCGATTTTTCGATCGAAGATGGCGCTGCAATGATCGAAACTGGACGCGTCGAACGTAAACCCGGGTTGTCGCGCATCAAACGAAAGGTCTCGCCGAGCGGCGACGGATAATCGCGTCGGTTCGATTTTTCGATAGAAGATGGCGCTGCAATGTTCGAAACTGGACGCGTCGAACGTAAGCCCGGGTTGTCGCGTTTCAAACGAAAGGTCTCGCCGAGCGGCGACGGAAAATCGCGTCGGTTCGATTTTTCGATCGAATATGACGCTGCAATGATCGAAACTGAACGCGTCGAACGTAAACCCGGGTTGTCGCGCATCAAACGAAAGGTCTCGCCGAGCGGCGACGGAAAATCGCCTCGGTTCGATTTTTCGATCGAAGATGGCGCTGCAATGATCGAAACTGGACGCGTCGAACGTAAACCAGGGTTGTCGCGTATCAAACGAAAGGTCTCGCCGAGCGGCGACGGAAAATCGCGTCGGTTCGATTTTTCGATCGAAGATGGCGCTGCAATGATCGAAATCGGACGCGTCGATCGTAAACCCGGGTTGTCGCGTATCAAACGAAAGGTCTCGCCGAGCGGCGACGGAAAATCGCGTCGGTTCGATTTTTCGATCGAAGATGGCGCTGCAATGATCGAAATCGGACGCGTCGAACGTAAACCCGGATTGTCGCGTATCAAACGAAAGGTCTCGCCGAGCGGCGACGGAAAATCGCGTCGGTTCGATTTTTCGATCGAAGATGGCGCTGCAATGATCGAAACTGGACGCGTCGAACGTAAACCCGGGTTGTCGCGCATCAAACGAAAGGTGTCGCCGAGCGGCGACGGAAAATCGCGTCGGTTCGATTTTTCGATCGAAGATGGCGCTGCAATGATCGAAATCGGACGCGTCGAACGTAAACCCGGGTTGTCGCGTATCAAACGGAAGGTCTCGCCGAGCGGCGACGGAAAATCGCGTCGGTTCGATTTTTCGATCGAAGATGGCGCTGCAATGATCGAAATCGGACGCGTCGAACGTAAACCCGGGTTGTCGCATATCAAACGAAAGGTCTCGCCGAGCGGCGACGGAAAATCGCGTCGGTTCGATTTTTCGATCGAAGATGGCGCTGCAATGATCGAAATCGGACGCGTCGAACGTAAACCCGGGTTGTCGCGTATCAACGAAAGGTCTCGCCGAGCGGCGACGGAAAATCGCGTCGGTTCGATTTTTCGATCGAAGATGGCGCTGCAATGATCGAAATCGAACGCGTCGAACGTAAACCCGGATTGTCGCGTATCAAACGAAAGGTCTCGCCGAGCGGCGACGGAAAATCGCGTCGGTTCGATTTTTCGATCGAAGATGGCGCTGCAATGATCGAAATCGGACGCGTCGAACGTAAACCCGGGTTGTCGCGTATCAAACGAAAGGTCTCGCCGAGCGGCAACGGAAAATCGCTTCGGTTCGATTTTTCGATCGAAGATGGCGCTGCAATGATCGAAACTGGACGCGTCGAACGTAAACCCGGATTGTCGCGCATCAAACGAAAGGTCTCGCCGAGCGGCGACGGAAAATCGCGTCGGTTCGATTTTTCGATCGAAGATGGCGCTGCAATGATCGAAACTGGACGCGTCGAACGTAAACCCGGGTTGTCGCGCATCAAACGAAAGGTCTCGCCGAGCGGCGACGGAAAATCGCGTGGGTTCGATTTTTCGATCGAAGATGGCGCTGCAATGATCGAAATCGGACGCGTCGAACGTAAACCCGGGTCGTCGCATATCAAACGAAAGGTCTCGCCGAGCGGCGACGGAAAATCGCGTCGGTTCGATTTTTCGATCGAAGATGGCGCTGCAATGATCGAAATCGGACGCGTCGAACGTAAACCCGGGTTGTCGCGTATCAAACGAAAGGTCTCGCCGATCGGCGACGGAAAATCGCGTCGGTTCGATTTTTCGATCGAAGATGGCGCTGCAATGATCGAAATCGGACGCGTCGAACGTAAACCCGGGTTGTCGCGTATCAAACGAAAGGTCTCGCCGAGCGGCGACGGAAAATCGCGTCGGTTCGATTTTTCGATCGAAGATGGCGCTGCAATGATCGAAATCGAACGCGTCGAACGTAAACCCGGATTGTCGCGTATCAAACGAAAGGTCTCGCCGAGCGGCGACGGAAAATCGCGTCGGTTCGATTTTTCGATCCAAGATGGCGCTGCAATGATCGAAATCGGACGCGTCGAACGTAAACCCGGGTTGTCGCGTATCAAACGAAAGGACTCGCCGAGCGGCGACGGAAAATCGCGTCGGTTCGATTTTTCGATCGAAGATGGCGCTGCAATGATCGAAATCGGACGCGTCGAACGTAAACCCGGATTGTCGCCTATCAAACGAAAGGTCTAAATCGATCGCGTCGAATTCTTTCCGACGTAGAAGAAAGTAGCTTTACGAACGTAACGTTTACCACATGGCGAGAGATATACGGGGTGATATCGAAAATGTGACACGAACGCGTGTGTAACAGTGAAAAAGTGTTTCCACTGAAAAAAAGTAAGTGTTAAAAACAACTGAAAACCTCCAAATTCCATTTCTCCGATGTTACTCCGGTAATCGGAAAAAAGGTTATAAGACGATCGCGGCGGCGGCGGCGGCGTCGTTTTGCCGGTTAAATTCTTCACGATTTGCATTGTGCCGTCGCGTGTACGCTCGACCGAACGCGTCGAGATTTTGACGGAGCTCATTTGAATTTGCCGCCGCGTAAAAGATGGGATCGACGAGGGTTGGTTGGCAACGATCGCGCGACACGCGCAGTAAGGAAACCTTGACACTTGACATATGTAATATTATATATCTGTACGTCCAGTCGTGGGGCCGGAGCACCGGTGGTCGGAAGGGAGGGGGGGCGTACTGCCTATCGACAGTGATCTAACCTGAAAGCGACGCGCGAACTCTTTCGCGTGTGTCGTGTTACGCCGGCAGTCGGCCCGGCGGCGGAGGGAGTACGTGCGCCGCCGGTCGAACGTGACCTAATCTAAAGCCGCCGACGCGATCTCTTTCGCCGCGCGGACGCGTTCGAACATAATTTCGACCGTACATATTACGTAAATAGATGAATAAAGGAGGCTTTGGATGTTCGTTTGTGATTAAAAAAAAAATGCGAGCGCGGGGAGGTCGATTCGTTCGCTCTCCGGCCGGCAATTAAAGCGGGAAATTTAAGGGAAAAAATTGAAAAAAATCGATAAAAATTTTAAAAAATTAAAAATTAAGAGAACGGAAAAATTGAACAAATTGGGGAAAAATATTCAAAATTTCGAGGGGAAATTTAAAAAAATATAGAAAAATCGACAAGAATTCTAAAAATTAGGGAAACGGATTTCTTTAGTTTCCCAACTTATTAAAAACATTTCATCACTTCTTACATTTTCCTTCACTTTTTTTCGAAAATTGTTCAAGGTCAACCCAACCGACGCCAACCCAAGCGAGGCCAACCCAGACGGCGAAAAAAAATTTAAAAATTAGGAGAACGGAAAAATTGAAAAAATTGGGGAAAAATATTCAAAATTTCGGGAAAAAATTGAAAAAATCGAAAAAAATAGGAAAAAATTCTAAGAATAGAGGAAGCCGATTATTGACGTTTTACAACTTTTTTAAAACATTTTTCCTCACTTTCTCTTACATATTCCTTAACTCTTTTTTTTAAATTGTTCAAGGTCAACTCAAACGGCGCCAACCCAAGCGAGGCCAACCCAGATGACAGAAAAATTTTATTTTAAAGAAAACGAAAAAATTTAAAGAATTAGGGAAAAATGTAGTAAATTTCGAGAAAATATTGAAAAAAATCGAAAAAAAATGGAAAAAATTCTAAAAATTAAGGAAACCGATTTCTTAAGTTTTCCAACAATTTTTCTCACTTTTTCTTAAACTTTCCTTCCCTTTCTTTTGTAAAATTGTTCAAGGTGAACCCAACCGACGCCAACCCAAGCGAGGCCAACCCAGACGGCGAAAAAAAATTTATAAATTAGGAGAACGGAAAAATTGAAAAAATTGGGGAAAAATACTCAAAATTTCGAAAATTAGAAAAATCAATTCTTAAAGTTTTCCAACATTCTTCCAAGTCCCTAGGTGCCGCGAGCCCCCAAAGGCTAGCGGCCCAAACAGCGCGCAGAGCTCTCACCTCTTCCGTCCAAACGAAACCTCCGTCTATACAAAGCCTCTGTCCACACAAGCCTCTGTTCATACCCACAAGTGGGCGGAGCGTAGCGGATCCCACTTGTCATATATAAGAAAAGAAACTCGGAAAAGTGTACTTAAGGGATTCCTATGGCGCCGCAATGATCGAAATCGGTCGCGTAGAACGTAAACCCGGGTTGTCGCGCATCAAACGAAAGGTCTCGCCGAGCGGCGACGGAAAATCGCGTCGGTTCGATTTTTCGATCGAAGATGGCGCTGCAATGATCGAAACTGGACGCGTCGAACGTAAACCCGGATTGTCGCGCATCAAACGAAAGGTCTCGCCGAGCGGCGACGGAAAATCGCGTCGGATCGATTTTTCGATCGAAGATGGCGCTGCAATGATCGAAACTGGACGCGTCGAACGTAAACCCGGGTTGTCGCGTATCAAACGAAAGGTCTCGCCGAGCGGCGACGGAAAATCGCGTCGCTTCGATTTTTCGATCGAAGATGGCGCTGCAATGATCGAAATCGGACGCGTCGAACGTAAACCCGGGTTGTCGCGTATCAAACGAAAGGTCTCGCCGATCGGCGACGGAAAATCGCGTCGGTTCGATTTTTCGATCGAAGATGGCGCTGCAATGATCGAAATCGGACGCGTCGAACGTAAACCCGGGTTGTCGCGTATCAAACGAAAGGTCTCGCCGAGCGGCGACGGAAAATCGCGTCGGTTCGATTTCTCGATAGAAGATGGCGCTGCAATGATCGAAATCGGACGCGTCGAACGTAAACCCGGGTTGTCGCGTATCAAACGAAAGGTCTCGCCGAGCGGCAACGGAAAATCGCTTCGGTTCGATTTTTCGATCGAAGATGGCGCTGCAATGATCGAAACTGGACGCGTCGAACGTAAACCCGGGTTGTCGCGCATCAAACGAAAGGTCTCGCCGAGCGGCGACGGATAATCGCGTCGGTTCGATTTTTCGATAGAAGATGGCGCTGCAATGTTCGAAACTGGACGCGTCGAACGTAAGCCCGGGTTGTCGCGTTTCAAACGAAAGGTCTCGCCGAGCGGCGACGGAAAATCGCGTCGGTTCGATTTTTCGATCGAATATGACGCTGCAATGATCGAAACTGAACGCGTCGAACGTAAACCCGGGTTGTCGCGCATCAAACGAAAGGTCTCGCCGAGCGGCGACGGAAAATCGCCTCGGTTCGATTTTTCGATCGAAGATGGCGCTGCAATGATCGAAACTGGACGCGTCGAACGTAAACCAGGGTTGTCGCGTATCAAACGAAAGGTCTCGCCGAGCGGCGACGGAAAATCGCGTCGGTTCGATTTTTCGATCGAAGATGGCGCTGCAATGATCGAAATCGGACGCGTCGATCGTAAACCCGGGTTGTCGCGTATCAAACGAAAGGTCTCGCCGAGCGGCGACGGAAAATCGCGTCGGTTCGATTTTTCGATCGAAGATGGCGCTGCAATGATCGAAATCGGACGCGTCGAACGTAAACCCGGATTGTCGCGTATCAAACGAAAGGTCTCGCCGAGCGGCGACGGAAAATCGCGTCGGTTCGATTTTTCGATCGAAGATGGCGCTGCAATGATCGAAACTGGACGCGTCGAACGTAAACCCGGGTTGTCGCGCATCAAACGAAAGGTGTCGCCGAGCGGCGACGGAAAATCGCGTCGGTTCGATTTTTCGATCGAAGATGGCGCTGCAATGATCGAAATCGGACGCGTCGAACGTAAACCCGGGTTGTCGCGTATCAAACGGAAGGTCTCGCCGAGCGGCGACGGAAAATCGCGTCGGTTCGATTTTTCGATCGAAGATGGCGCTGCAATGATCGAAATCGGACGCGTCGAACGTAAACCCGGGTTGTCGCATATCAAACGAAAGGTCTCGCCGAGCGGCGACGGAAAATCGCGTCGGTTCGATTTTTCGATCGAAGATGGCGCTGCAATGATCGAAATCGGACGCGTCGAACGTAAACCCGGGTTGTCGCGTATCAACGAAAGGTCTCGCCGAGCGGCGACGGAAAATCGCGTCGGTTCGATTTTTCGATCGAAGATGGCGCTGCAATGATCGAAATCGAACGCGTCGAACGTAAACCCGGATTGTCGCGTATCAAACGAAAGGTCTCGCCGAGCGGCGACGGAAAATCGCGTCGGTTCGATTTTTCGATCGAAGATGGCGCTGCAATGATCGAAATCGGACGCGTCGAACGTAAACCCGGGTTGTCGCGTATCAAACGAAAGGTCTCGCCGAGCGGCAACGGAAAATCGCTTCGGTTCGATTTTTCGATCGAAGATGGCGCTGCAATGATCGAAACTGGACGCGTCGAACGTAAACCCGGATTGTCGCGCATCAAACGAAAGGTCTCGCCGAGCGGCGACGGAAAATCGCGTCGGTTCGATTTTTCGATCGAAGATGGCGCTGCAATGATCGAAACTGGACGCGTCGAACGTAAACCCGGGTTGTCGCGCATCAAACGAAAGGTCTCGCCGAGCGGCGACGGAAAATCGCGTGGGTTCGATTTTTCGATCGAAGATGGCGCTGCAATGATCGAAATCGGACGCGTCGAACGTAAACCCGGGTCGTCGCATATCAAACGAAAGGTCTCGCCGAGCGGCGACGGAAAATCGCGTCGGTTCGATTTTTCGATCGAAGATGGCGCTGCAATGATCGAAATCGGACGCGTCGAACGTAAACCCGGGTTGTCGCGTATCAAACGAAAGGTCTCGCCGATCGGCGACGGAAAATCGCGTCGGTTCGATTTTTCGATCGAAGATGGCGCTGCAATGATCGAAATCGGACGCGTCGAACGTAAACCCGGGTTGTCGCGTATCAAACGAAAGGTCTCGCCGAGCGGCGACGGAAAATCGCGTCGGTTCGATTTTTCGATCGAAGATGGCGCTGCAATGATCGAAATCGAACGCGTCGAACGTAAACCCGGATTGTCGCGTATCAAACGAAAGGTCTCGCCGAGCGGCGACGGAAAATCGCGTCGGTTCGATTTTTCGATCCAAGATGGCGCTGCAATGATCGAAATCGGACGCGTCGAACGTAAACCCGGGTTGTCGCGTATCAAACGAAAGGACTCGCCGAGCGGCGACGGAAAATCGCGTCGGTTCGATTTTTCGATCGAAGATGGCGCTGCAATGATCGAAATCGGACGCGTCGAACGTAAACCCGGATTGTCGCCTATCAAACGAAAGGTCTAAATCGATCGCGTCGAATTCTTTCCGACGTAGAAGAAAGTAGCTTTACGAACGTAACGTTTACCACATGGCGAGAGATATACGGGGTGATATCGAAAATGTGACACGAACGCGTGTGTAACAGTGAAAAAGTGTTTCCACTGAAAAAAAGTAAGTGTTAAAAACAACTGAAAACCTCCAAATTCCATTTCTCCGATGTTACTCCGGTAATCGGAAAAAAGGTTATAAGACGATCGCGGCGGCGGCGGCGGCGTCGTTTTGCCGGTTAAATTCTTCACGATTTGCATTGTGCCGTCGCGTGTACGCTCGACCGAACGCGTCGAGATTTTGACGGAGCTCATTTGAATTTGCCGCCGCGTAAAAGATGGGATCGACGAGGGTTGGTTGGCAACGATCGCGCGACACGCGCAGTAAGGAAACCTTGACACTTGACATATGTAATATTATATATCTGTACGTCCAGTCGTGGGGCCGGAGCACCGGTGGTCGGAAGGGAGGGGGGGCGTACTGCCTATCGACAGTGATCTAACCTGAAAGCGACGCGCGAACTCTTTCGCGTGTGTCGTGTTACGCCGGCAGTCGGCCCGGCGGCGGAGGGAGTACGTGCGCCGCCGGTCGAACGTGACCTAATCTAAAGCCGCCGACGCGATCTCTTTCGCCGCGCGGACGCGTTCGAACATAATTTCGACCGTACATATTACGTAAATAGATGAATAAAGGAGGCTTTGGATGTTCGTTTGTGATTAAAAAAAAAATGCGAGCGCGGGGAGGTCGATTCGTTCGCTCTCCGGCCGGCAATTAAAGCGGGAAATTTAAGGGAAAAAATTGAAAAAAATCGATAAAAATTTTAAAAAATTAAAAATTAAGAGAACGGAAAAATTGAACAAATTGGGGAAAAATATTCAAAATTTCGAGGGGAAATTTAAAAAAATATAGAAAAATCGACAAGAATTCTAAAAATTAGGGAAACGGATTTCTTTAGTTTCCCAACTTATTAAAAACATTTCATCACTTCTTACATTTTCCTTCACTTTTTTTCGAAAATTGTTCAAGGTCAACCCAACCGACGCCAACCCAAGCGAGGCCAACCCAGACGGCGAAAAAAAATTTAAAAATTAGGAGAACGGAAAAATTGAAAAAATTGGGGAAAAATATTCAAAATTTCGGGAAAAAATTGAAAAAATCGAAAAAAATAGGAAAAAATTCTAAGAATAGAGGAAGCCGATTATTGACGTTTTACAACTTTTTTAAAACATTTTTCCTCACTTTCTCTTACATATTCCTTAACTCTTTTTTTTAAATTGTTCAAGGTCAACTCAAACGGCGCCAACCCAAGCGAGGCCAACCCAGATGACAGAAAAATTTTATTTTAAAGAAAACGAAAAAATTTAAAGAATTAGGGAAAAATGTAGTAAATTTCGAGAAAATATTGAAAAAAATCGAAAAAAAATGGAAAAAATTCTAAAAATTAAGGAAACCGATTTCTTAAGTTTTCCAACAATTTTTCTCACTTTTTCTTAAACTTTCCTTCCCTTTCTTTTGTAAAATTGTTCAAGGTGAACCCAACCGACGCCAACCCAAGCGAGGCCAACCCAGACGGCGAAAAAAAATTTATAAATTAGGAGAACGGAAAAATTGAAAAAATTGGGGAAAAATACTCAAAATTTCGAAAATTAGAAAAATCAATTCTTAAAGTTTTCCAACATTCTTCCAAGTCCCTAGGTGCCGCGAGCCCCCAAAGGCTAGCGGCCCAAACAGCGCGCAGAGCTCTCACCTCTTCCGTCCAAACGAAACCTCCGTCTATACAAAGCCTCTGTCCACACAAGCCTCTGTTCATACCCACAAGTGGGCGGAGCGTAGCGGATCCCACTTGTCATATATAAGAAAAGAAACTCGGAAAAGTGTACTTAAGGGGTTCCTATGGCGCCGCAATGATCGAAATCGGTCGCGTAGAACGTAAACCCGGGTTGTCGCGCATCAAACGAAAGGTCTCGCCGAGCGGCGACGGAAAATCGCGTCGGTTCGATTTTTCGATCGAAGATGGCGCTGCAATGATCGAAACTGGACGCGTCGAACGTAAACCCGGATTGTCGCGCATCAAACGAAAGGTCTCGCCGAGCGGCGACGGAAAATCGCGTCGGATCGATTTTTCGATCGAAGATGGCGCTGCAATGATCGAAACTGGACGCGTCGAACGTAAACCCGGGTTGTCGCGTATCAAACGAAAGGTCTCGCCGAGCGGCGACGGAAAATCGCGTCGCTTCGATTTTTCGATCGAAGATGGCGCTGCAATGATCGAAATCGGACGCGTCGAACGTAAACCCGGGTTGTCGCGTATCAAACGAAAGGTCTCGCCGATCGGCGACGGAAAATCGCGTCGGTTCGATTTTTCGATCGAAGATGGCGCTGCAATGATCGAAATCGGACGCGTCGAACGTAAACCCGGGTTGTCGCGTATCAAACGAAAGGTCTCGCCGAGCGGCGACGGAAAATCGCGTCGGTTCGATTTCTCGATAGAAGATGGCGCTGCAATGATCGAAATCGGACGCGTCGAACGTAAACCCGGGTTGTCGCGTATCAAACGAAAGGTCTCGCCGAGCGGCAACGGAAAATCGCTTCGGTTCGATTTTTCGATCGAAGATGGCGCTGCAATGATCGAAACTGGACGCGTCGAACGTAAACCCGGGTTGTCGCGCATCAAACGAAAGGTCTCGCCGAGCGGCGACGGATAATCGCGTCGGTTCGATTTTTCGATAGAAGATGGCGCTGCAATGTTCGAAACTGGACGCGTCGAACGTAAGCCCGGGTTGTCGCGTTTCAAACGAAAGGTCTCGCCGAGCGGCGACGGAAAATCGCGTCGGTTCGATTTTTCGATCGAATATGACGCTGCAATGATCGAAACTGAACGCGTCGAACGTAAACCCGGGTTGTCGCGCATCAAACGAAAGGTCTCGCCGAGCGGCGACGGAAAATCGCCTCGGTTCGATTTTTCGATCGAAGATGGCGCTGCAATGATCGAAACTGGACGCGTCGAACGTAAACCAGGGTTGTCGCGTATCAAACGAAAGGTCTCGCCGAGCGGCGACGGAAAATCGCGTCGGTTCGATTTTTCGATCGAAGATGGCGCTGCAATGATCGAAATCGGACGCGTCGATCGTAAACCCGGGTTGTCGCGTATCAAACGAAAGGTCTCGCCGAGCGGCGACGGAAAATCGCGTCGGTTCGATTTTTCGATCGAAGATGGCGCTGCAATGATCGAAATCGGACGCGTCGAACGTAAACCCGGATTGTCGCGTATCAAACGAAAGGTCTCGCCGAGCGGCGACGGAAAATCGCGTCGGTTCGATTTTTCGATCGAAGATGGCGCTGCAATGATCGAAACTGGACGCGTCGAACGTAAACCCGGGTTGTCGCGCATCAAACGAAAGGTGTCGCCGAGCGGCGACGGAAAATCGCGTCGGTTCGATTTTTCGATCGAAGATGGCGCTGCAATGATCGAAATCGGACGCGTCGAACGTAAACCCGGGTTGTCGCGTATCAAACGGAAGGTCTCGCCGAGCGGCGACGGAAAATCGCGTCGGTTCGATTTTTCGATCGAAGATGGCGCTGCAATGATCGAAATCGGACGCGTCGAACGTAAACCCGGGTTGTCGCATATCAAACGAAAGGTCTCGCCGAGCGGCGACGGAAAATCGCGTCGGTTCGATTTTTCGATCGAAGATGGCGCTGCAATGATCGAAATCGGACGCGTCGAACGTAAACCCGGGTTGTCGCGTATCAACGAAAGGTCTCGCCGAGCGGCGACGGAAAATCGCGTCGGTTCGATTTTTCGATCGAAGATGGCGCTGCAATGATCGAAATCGAACGCGTCGAACGTAAACCCGGATTGTCGCGTATCAAACGAAAGGTCTCGCCGAGCGGCGACGGAAAATCGCGTCGGTTCGATTTTTCGATCGAAGATGGCGCTGCAATGATCGAAATCGGACGCGTCGAACGTAAACCCGGGTTGTCGCGTATCAAACGAAAGGTCTCGCCGAGCGGCAACGGAAAATCGCTTCGGTTCGATTTTTCGATCGAAGATGGCGCTGCAATGATCGAAACTGGACGCGTCGAACGTAAACCCGGATTGTCGCGCATCAAACGAAAGGTCTCGCCGAGCGGCGACGGAAAATCGCGTCGGTTCGATTTTTCGATCGAAGATGGCGCTGCAATGATCGAAACTGGACGCGTCGAACGTAAACCCGGGTTGTCGCGCATCAAACGAAAGGTCTCGCCGAGCGGCGACGGAAAATCGCGTCGGTTCGATTTTTCGATCGAAGATGGCGCTGCAATGATCGAAATCGGACGCGTCGAACGTAAACCCGGGTCGTCGCATATCAAACGAAAGGTCTCGCCGAGCGGCGACGGAAAATCGCGTCGGTTCGATTTTTCGATCGAAGATGGCGCTGCAATGATCGAAATCGGACGCGTCGAACGTAAACCCGGGTTGTCGCGTATCAAACGAAAGGTCTCGCCGATCGGCGACGGAAAATCGCGTCGGTTCGATTTTTCGATCGAAGATGGCGCTGCAATGATCGAAATCGGACGCGTCGAACGTAAACCCGGGTTGTCGCGTATCAAACGAAAGGTCTCGCCGAGCGGCGACGGAAAATCGCGTCGGTTCGATTTTTCGATCGAAGATGGCGCTGCAATGATCGAAATCGAACGCGTCGAACGTAAACCCGGATTGTCGCGTATCAAACGAAAGGTCTCGCCGAGCGGCGACGGAAAATCGCGTCGGTTCGATTTTTCGATCCAAGATGGCGCTGCAATGATCGAAATCGGACGCGTCGAACGTAAACCCGGGTTGTCGCGTATCAAACGAAAGGTCTCGCCGAGCGGCGACGGAAAATCGCGTCGGTTCGATTTTTCGATCGAAGATGGCGCTGCAATGATCGAAATCGGACGCGTCGAACGTAAACCCGGATTGTCGCCTATCAAACGAAAGGTCTAAATCGATCGCGTCGAATTCTTTCCGACGTAGAAGAAAGTAGCTTTACGAACGTAACGTTTACCACATGGCGAGAGATATACGGGGTGATATCGAAAATGTGACACGAACGCGTGTGTAACAGTGAAAAAGTGTTTCCACTGAAAAAAAGTAAGTGTTAAAAACAACTGAAAACCTCCAAATTCCATTTCTCCGATGTTACTCCGGTAATCGGAAAAAAGGTTATAAGACGATCGCGGCGGCGGCGGCGGCGTCGTTTTGCCGGTTAAATTCTTCACGATTTGCATTGTGCCGTCGCGTGTACGCTCGACCGAACGCGTCGAGATTTTGACGGAGCTCATTTGAATTTGCCGCCGCGTAAAAGATGGGATCGACGAGGGTTGGTTGGCAACGATCGCGCGACACGCGCAGTAAGGAAACCTTGACACTTGACATATGTAATATTATATATCTGTACGTCCAGTCGTGGGGCCGGAGCACCGGTGGTCGGAAGGGAGGGGGGGCGTACTGCCTATCGACAGTGATCTAACCTGAAAGCGACGCGCGAACTCTTTCGCGTGTGTCGTGTTACGCCGGCAGTCGGCCCGGCGGCGGAGGGAGTACGTGCGCCGCCGGTCGAACGTGACCTAATCTAAAGCCGCCGACGCGATCTCTTTCGCCGCGCGGACGCGTTCGAACATAATTTCGACCGTACATATTACGTAAATAGATGAATAAAGGAGGCTTTGGATGTTCGTTTGTGATTAAAAAAAAAATGCGAGCGCGGGGAGGTCGATTCGTTCGCTCTCCGGCCGGCAATTAAAGCGGGAAATTTAAGGGAAAAAATTGAAAAAAATCGATAAAAATTTTAAAAAATTAAAAATTAAGAGAACGGAAAAATTGAACAAATTGGGGAAAAATATTCAAAATTTCGAGGGGAAATTTAAAAAAATATAGAAAAATCGACAAGAATTCTAAAAATTAGGGAAACGGATTTCTTTAGTTTCCCAACTTATTAAAAACATTTCATCACTTCTTACATTTTCCTTCACTTTTTTTCGAAAATTGTTCAAGGTCAACCCAACCGACGCCAACCCAAGCGAGGCCAACCCAGACGGCGAAAAAAAATTTAAAAATTAGGAGAACGGAAAAATTGAAAAAATTGGGGAAAAATATTCAAAATTTCGGGAAAAAATTGAAAAAATCGAAAAAAATAGGAAAAAATTCTAAGAATAGAGGAAGCCGATTATTGACGTTTTACAACTTTTTTAAAACATTTTTCCTCACTTTCTCTTACATATTCCTTAACTCTTTTTTTTAAATTGTTCAAGGTCAACTCAAACGGCGCCAACCCAAGCGAGGCCAACCCAGATGACAGAAAAATTTTATTTTAAAGAAAACGAAAAAATTTAAAGAATTAGGGAAAAATGTAGTAAATTTCGAGAAAATATTGAAAAAAATCGAAAAAAAATGGAAAAAATTCTAAAAATTAAGGAAACCGATTTCTTAAGTTTTCCAACAATTTTTCTCACTTTTTCTTAAACTTTCCTTCCCTTTCTTTTGTAAAATTGTTCAAGGTGAACCCAACCGACGCCAACCCAAGCGAGGCCAACCCAGACGGCGAAAAAAAATTTATAAATTAGGAGAACGGAAAAATTGAAAAAATTGGGGAAAAATACTCAAAATTTCGAAAATTAGAAAAATCAATTCTTAAAGTTTTCCAACATTCTTCCAAGTCCCTAGGTGCCGCGAGCCCCCAAAGGCTAGCGGCCCAAACAGCGCGCAGAGCTCTCACCTCTTCCGTCCAAACGAAACCTCCGTCTATACAAAGCCTCTGTCCACACAAGCCTCTGTTCATACCCACAAGTGGGCGGAGCGTAGCGGATCCCACTTGTCATATATAAGAAAAGAAACTCGGAAAAGTGTACTTAAGGGGTTCCTATGGCGCCGCAATGATCGAAATCGGTCGCGTAGAACGTAAACCCGGGTTGTCGCGCATCAAACGAAAGGTCTCGCCGAGCGGCGACGGAAAATCGCGTCGGTTCGATTTTTCGATCGAAGATGGCGCTGCAATGATCGAAACTGGACGCGTCGAACGTAAACCCGGATTGTCGCGCATCAAACGAAAGGTCTCGCCGAGCGGCGACGGAAAATCGCGTCGGATCGATTTTTCGATCGAAGATGGCGCTGCAATGATCGAAACTGGACGCGTCGAACGTAAACCCGGGTTGTCGCGTATCAAACGAAAGGTCTCGCCGAGCGGCGACGGAAAATCGCGTCGCTTCGATTTTTCGATCGAAGATGGCGCTGCAATGATCGAAATCGGACGCGTCGAACGTAAACCCGGGTTGTCGCGTATCAAACGAAAGGTCTCGCCGATCGGCGACGGAAAATCGCGTCGGTTCGATTTTTCGATCGAAGATGGCGCTGCAATGATCGAAATCGGACGCGTCGAACGTAAACCCGGGTTGTCGCGTATCAAACGAAAGGTCTCGCCGAGCGGCGACGGAAAATCGCGTCGGTTCGATTTCTCGATAGAAGATGGCGCTGCAATGATCGAAATCGGACGCGTCGAACGTAAACCCGGGTTGTCGCGTATCAAACGAAAGGTCTCGCCGAGCGGCAACGGAAAATCGCTTCGGTTCGATTTTTCGATCGAAGATGGCGCTGCAATGATCGAAACTGGACGCGTCGAACGTAAACCCGGGTTGTCGCGCATCAAACGAAAGGTCTCGCCGAGCGGCGACGGATAATCGCGTCGGTTCGATTTTTCGATAGAAGATGGCGCTGCAATGTTCGAAACTGGACGCGTCGAACGTAAGCCCGGGTTGTCGCGTTTCAAACGAAAGGTCTCGCCGAGCGGCGACGGAAAATCGCGTCGGTTCGATTTTTCGATCGAATATGACGCTGCAATGATCGAAACTGAACGCGTCGAACGTAAACCCGGGTTGTCGCGCATCAAACGAAAGGTCTCGCCGAGCGGCGACGGAAAATCGCCTCGGTTCGATTTTTCGATCGAAGATGGCGCTGCAATGATCGAAACTGGACGCGTCGAACGTAAACCAGGGTTGTCGCGTATCAAACGAAAGGTCTCGCCGAGCGGCGACGGAAAATCGCGTCGGTTCGATTTTTCGATCGAAGATGGCGCTGCAATGATCGAAATCGGACGCGTCGATCGTAAACCCGGGTTGTCGCGTATCAAACGAAAGGTCTCGCCGAGGGGCGACGGAAAATCGCGTCGGTTCGATTTTTCGATCGAAGATGGCGCTGCAATGATCGAAATCGGACGCGTCGAACGTAAACCCGGATTGTCGCGTATCAAACGAAAGGTCTCGCCGAGCGGCGACGGAAAATCGCGTCGGTTCGATTTTTCGATCGAAGATGGCGCTGCAATGATCGAAACTGGACGCGTCGAACGTAAACCCGGGTTGTCGCGCATCAAACGAAAGGTCTCGCCGAGCGGCGACGGAAAATCGCGTCGGTTCGATTTTTCGATCGAAGATGGCGCTGCAATGATCGAAATCGGACGCGTCGAACGTAAACCCGGGTTGTCGCGTATCAAACGGAAGGTCTCGCCGAGCGGCGACGGAAAATCGCGTCGGTTCGATTTTTCGATCGAAGATGGCGCTGCAATGATCGAAATCGGACGCGTCGAACGTAAACCCGGGTTGTCGCATATCAAACGAAAGGTCTCGCCGAGCGGCGACGGAAAATCGCGTCGGTTCGATTTTTCGATCGAAGATGGCGCTGCAATGATCGAAATCGGACGCGTCGAACGTAAACCCGGGTTGTCGCGTATCAACGAAAGGTCTCGCCGAGCGGCGACGGAAAATCGCGTCGGTTCGATTTTTCGATCGAAGATGGCGCTGCAATGATCGACATCGAACGCGTCGAACGTAAACCCGGATTGTCGCGTATCAAACGAAAGGTCTCGCCGAGCGGCGACGGAAAATCGCGTCGGTTCGATTTTTCGATCGAAGATGGCGCTGCAATGATCGAAATCGGACGCGTCGAACGTAAACCCGGGTTGTCGCGTATCAAACGAAAGGTCTCGCCGAGCGGCAACGGAAAATCGCTTCGGTTCGATTTTTCGATCGAAGATGGCGCTGCAATGATCGAAACTGGACGCGTCGAACGTAAACCCGGATTGTCGCGCATCAAACGAAAGGTCTCGCCGAGCGGCGACGGAAAATCGCGTCGGTTCGATTTTTCGATCGAAGATGGCGCTGCAATGATCGAAACTGGACGCGTCGAACGTAAACCCGGGTTGTCGCGCATCAAACGAAAGGTCTCGCCGAGCGGCGACGGAAAATCGCGTCTGTTCGATTTTTCGATCGAAGATGGCGCTGCAATGATCGAAATCGGACGCGTCGAACGTAAACCCGGGTCGTCGCATATCAAACGAAAGGTCTCGCCGAGCGGCGACGGAAAATCGCGTCGGTTCGATTTTTCGATCGAAGATGGCGCTGCAATGATCGAAATCGGACGCGTCGAACGTAAACCCGGGTTGTCGCGTATCAAACGAAAGGTCTCGCCGATCGGCGACGGAAAATCGCGTCGGTTCGATTTTTCGATCGAAGATGGCGCTGCAATGATCGAAATCGGACGCGTCGAACGTAAACCCGGGTTGTCGCGTATCAAACGAAAGGTCTCGCCGAGCGGCGACGGAAAATCGCGTCGGTTCGATTTTTCGATCGAAGATGGCGCTGCAATGATCGAAATCGAACGCGTCGAACGTAAACCCGGATTGTCGCGTATCAAACGAAAGGTCTCGCCGAGCGGCGACGGAAAATCGCGTCGGTTCGATTTTTCGATCGAAGATGGCGCTGCAATGATCGAAATCGGACGCGTCGAACGTAAACCCGGGTTGTCGCGTATCAAACGAAAGGTCTCGCCGAGCGGCGACGGAAAATCGCGTCGGTTCGATTTTTCGATCGAAGATGGCGCTGCAATGATCGAAATCGGACGCGTCGAACGTAAACCCGGATTGTCGCCTATCAAACGAAAGGTCTAAATCGATCGCGTCGAATTCTTTCCGACGTAGAAGAAAGTAGCTTTACGAACGTAACGTTTACCACATGGCGAGAGATATACGGGGTGATATCGAAAATGTGACACGAACGCGTGTGTAACAGTGAAAAAGTGTTTCCACTGAAAAAAAGTAAGTGTTAAAAACAACTGAAAACCTCCAAATTCCATTTCTCCGATGTTACTCCGGTAATCGGAAAAAAGGTTATAAGACGATCGCGGCGGCGGCGGCGGCGTCGTTTTGCCGGTTAAATTCTTCACGATTTGCATTGTGCCGTCGCGTGTACGCTCGACCGAACGCGTCGAGATTTTGACGGAGCTCATTTGAATTTGCCGCCGCGTAAAAGATGGGATCGACGAGGGTTGGTTGGCAACGATCGCGCGACACGCGCAGTAAGGAAACCTTGACACTTGACATATGTAATATTATATATCTGTACGTCCAGTCGTGGGGCCGGAGCACCGGTGGTCGGAAGGGAGGGGGGGCGTACTGCCTATCGACAGTGATCTAACCTGAAAGCGACGCGCGAACTCTTTCGCGTGTGTCGTGTTACGCCGGCAGTCGGCCCGGCGGCGGAGGGAGTACGTGCGCCGCCGGTCGAACGTGACCTAATCTAAAGCCGCCGACGCGATCTCTTTCGCCGCGCGGACGCGTTCGAACATAATTTCGACCGTACATATTACGTAAATAGATGAATAAAGGAGGCTTTGGATGTTCGTTTGTGATTAAAAAAAAAATGCGAGCGCGGGGAGGTCGATTCGTTCGCTCTCCGGCCGGCAATTAAAGCGGGAAATTTAAGGGAAAAAATTGAAAAAAATCGATAAAAATTTTAAAAAATTAAAAATTAAGAGAACGGAAAAATTGAACAAATTGGGGAAAAATATTCAAAATTTCGGGGGGAAATTTAAAAAAATATAGAAAAATCGACAAGAATTCTAAAAATTAGGGAAACGGATTTCTTAAGTTTCCCAACTTAATAAAAACATTTCATCACTTCTTACATTTTCCTTCACTTTTTTTCGAAAATTGTTCAAGGTCAACCCAACCGACGCCAACCCAAGCGAGGCCAACCCAGACGGCGAAAAAAAATTTAAAAATTAGGAGAACGGAAAAATTGAAAAAATTGGGGAAAAATATTCAAAATTTCGGGAAAAAATTGAAAAAATCGAAAAAAATAGGAAAAAATTCTAAGAATAGAGGAAGCCGATTATTGACGTTTTACAACTTTTTTAAAACATTTTTCCTCACTTTCTCTTACATATTCCTTAACTCTTTTTTTTAAATTGTTCAAGGTCAACTCAAACGGCGCCAACCCAAGCGAGGCCAACCCAGATGACAGAAAAATTTTATTTTAAAGAAAACGAAAAAATTTAAAGAATTAGGGAAAAATGTAGTAAATCTCGAGAAAATATTGAAAAAAATCGAAAAAAAATGGAAAAAATTCTAAAAATTAAGGAAACCGATTTCTTAAGTTTTCCAACAATTTTTCTCACTTTTTCTTAAACTTTCCTTCCCTTTCTTTTGTAAAATTGTTCAAGGTGAACCCAACCGACGCCAACCCAAGCGAGGCCAACCCAGACGGCGAAAAAAAATTTATAAATTAGGAGAACGGAAAAATTGAAAAAATTGGGGAAAAATACTCAAAATTTCGAAAATTAGAAAAATCAATTCTTAAAGTTTTCCAACATTCTTCCAAGTCCCTAGGTGCCGCGAGCCCCCAAAGGCTAGCGGCCCAAACAGCGCGCAGAGCTCTCACCTCTTCCGTCCAAACGAAACCTCCGTCTATACAAAGCCTCTGTCCACACAAGCCTCTGCTCATACCCACAAGTGGGCGGAGCGTAGCGGATCCCACTTGTCATATATAAGAAAAGAAACTCGGAAAAGTGTACTTAAGGGGTTCCTATGGCGCCGCAATGATCGAAATCGGTCGCGTAGAACGTAAACCCGGGTTGTCGCGCATCAAACGAAAGGTCTCGCCGAGCGGCGACGGAAAATCGCGTCGGTTCGATTTTTCGATCGAAGATGGCGCTGCAATGATCGAAATCGGACGCGTCGAACGTAAACCCGGGTTGTCGCGTATCAAACGAAAGGTCTCGCCGAGCGGCGACGGAAAATCGCTTCGGTTCGATTTTTCGATCGAAGATGGCGCTGCAATGATCGAAATCGGACGCGTCGAACGTAAACCCGGGTTGTCGCGTATCAAACGAAAGGTCTCGCCGAGCGGCAACGGAAAATCGCTTCGGTTCGATTTTTCGATCGAAGATGGCGCTGCAATGATCGAAACTGGACGCGTCGAACGTAAACCCGGATTGTCGCGCATCAAACGAAAGGTCTCGCCGAGCGGCGACGGAAAATCGCGTCGGTTCGATTTTTCGATAGAAGATGGCGCTGCAATGATCGAAATCGGACGCGTCGATCGTAAACCCGGATTGTCGCGTATCAAACGAAAGGTCTCGCCGAGCGGCGACGGAAAATCGCGTCGGTTCGATTTTTCGATCGAAGATGGCGCTGCAATGATCGAAATCGGACGCGTCGAACGTAAAACCGGGTTGTCGCGTATCAAACGAAAGGACTCGCCGAGCGGCGACGGAAAATCGCGTCGGTTCGATTTTTCGATCGAAGATGGCGCTGCAATGATCGAAATCGGACGCGTCGAACGTAAACCCGGGTTGTCGCATATCAAACGAAAGGTCTCGCCGAGCGGCGACGGAAAATCGCGTCGGTTCGATTTTTCGATCGAAGATGGCGCTGCAATGATCGAAATCGGACGCGTCGAACGTAAACCCGGGTTGTCGCGTATCAAACGAAAGGTCTCGCCGAGCGGCGACGGAAAATCGCGTCGGTTCGATTTTTCGATCGAAGATGGCGCTGCAATGATCGAAATCGAACGCGTCGAACGTAAACCCGGATTGTCGCGTATCAAACGAAAGGTCTCGCCGAGCGGCGACGGAAAATCGCGTCGGTTCGATTTTTCGATCGAAGATGGCGCTGCAATGATCGAAATCGGACGCGTCGAACGTAAACCCGGGTTGTCGCGTATCAAACGAAAGGTCTCGCCGAGCGGCGACGGAAAATCGCGTCGGTTCGATTTTTCGATCGAAGATGGCGCTGCAATGATCGAAATCGGACGCGTCGAACGTAAACCCGGGTTGTCGCGTATCAAACGAAAGGTCTCGCCGAGCGGCGACGGAAAATCGCTTCGGTTCGATTTTTCGATCGAAGATGGCGCTGCAATGATCGAAATCGGACGCGTCGAACGTAAACCCGGGTTGTCGCGCATCAAACGAAAGGTCTCGCCGAGCGGCGACGGAAAATCGCGTCGGTTCGATTTTTCGATCGAAGATGGCGCTGCAATGATCGAAATCGGACGCGTCGAACGTAAACCCGGGTCGTCGCATATCAAACGAAAGGTCTCGCCGAGCGGCGACGGAAAATCGCGTCGGTTCGATTTTTCGATCGAAGATGGCGCTGCAATGATCGAAATCGGACGCGTCGAACGTAAACCCGGGTTGTCGCGTATCAAACGAAAGGTCTCGCCGATCGGCGACGGAAAATCGCGTCGGTTCGATTTTTCGATCGAAGATGGCGCTGCAATGATCGAAATCGGACGCGTCGAACGTAAACCCGGGTTGTCGCGTATCAAACGAAAGGTCTCGCCGAGCGGCGACGGAAAATCGCGTCGGTTCGATTTTTCGATCGAAGATGGCGCTGCAATGATCGAAATCGAACGCGTCGAA